>QGED01000228.1:0-218122 GCA_004367475.1 Fusarium camptoceras | reverse complement strand
ACTACCTTTGGTCGTATGTGCTTATAAGAGGTACAATTTATCATTATATTCCTATCATTTCTAGTATAGCTCTCACTCAATTTCGTAAAATCGTTGGTTCTTGTGAATAAGCGCGCACCAGATTGCAAATGGGCCCTCATTCTAGATTCAATCTTTGAATCAGCTTCCGCAAATGACAGGCTGTACATACGGACAGCAGAAAAAGCTCCCCTTGGCGACCTATTGCACAGGTTTCATCCAGCCTGAATACCCCGAATACACAAACTAACTACATAGGACTGTCATTCTGACTTACCCCGCAGTTATCATGAATCAAGTCTGCGCACAGCCACTTTTTGGAGTTGCGGTCACGGCTCCGCAGTCGAAGAGGAAGGGATCGGCACTTACAGAAAAGGGTTGGCGGTTGATGCAGGGTTCTGAGAGGTCTGTGCCGATGTGGTTGACAGAATAACGGAATCGAATTGCTGCTTCGATAGTTGACTGTAGCTTGGCAAATTTGGTTTGCCTCCGCTAAGCTGCATAAGCTCAAATATGGGTTACATCGCGGGTGTCTGTTCGCAGTCACATGTCAAGTTGCATTGAAGTCATACAGACATAAATAGTCTGTTACTATGTTGAATTGGGCTTCAAGAACTTTCTGTCTTTCCAAGTTTATTGTGAAATACGAGCAGCGATCATGCCTCTCGATGCCCAAGCAACGTCCAAGGTTAAAGCTATAATTGACGATGCCTGTACCGATCCAAAAACCGGTATCCCCGGCACTACAATTGTAGCTGTCGACCGGAATGGCGAGATATTCGCTCACTCATCAGGAACGCGAGGTATCGGAACGAATGAACCGATGACTTTGGAGAATATCTTCTGGATCGCTTCGTGCACCAAGATGCTCGCAGGCATTGCCTGCATGCAACTCGTCGAGCAAGGGAAACTCAAACTCGACGATGGTGAACATTGTGAGAATCTTCTGCCGGAACTGAAGACGATGAAGGTCTTGAAGCCTGATGGGAGTTTTGAAGAGAAGAAGAATCTGATCACTTTGCGAATGCTGTTGACGCATACTGCTGGGTTCGGTTATACTTTCTTCAATGAGCGGCTTCGAGATTGGACTCAACCAGCGGGTGTGGATGAGTTCTCCGGTAGGATTGAGGATATTACTTCTCTGCCTCTTTTGTTCCAACCTGGCGAGGGCTGGGAGTATGGCGTAAGTCACTGGCTTCATCCGTCAAGCATTTACTGATCTCTTCAGACTGGTATCGATTGGGCCGGTATAGCTGTTGAACGCACCAGCGGTCTAAGTCTGAACGATTATCTGCAGAAACATGTGTTCCAACCTCTTGGTATCAAAAACATGAGCATGTTCCCAGACAAGGCTATGCGTTCCAAGTTGGCCTACATGCACCAAAGAGAGCAAGACGGGACACTTCGAATTCGGGATCATCTACAGCGCCTTCCGTTAGTTATCGATCCAGACAATAAAGAGGAAGTTGCTTCCATCTTCAATAGCGGTGGAGCTGGTATGTTTGCGCAGCCGCAAGAGTATGGAAGTACGTCAAACATCCAACCATAAGGAATATCGCTAATCTCAACAGAGATATTGAGTATGCTTCTGAATGGAGGAGCATGCCCAAAGACGGGAAGCCGAGTTCTTCGTGAAGAAACTATCGATCTCATGTTCAGTAACAGTGTCGAGAAGTTCCCTAACTTTTCCCGCCAGGGTATTCCTGCAGCTAAACCTGATCTTACCAACCCAATCAAGGAGCTATATCCGGTTGAGGGTGATCCTCCCCAGGTAAGTTCACCTGCTAATTTGTAGATACTCACTAACACATCAAAGGGCTGGGGATTGACCTTTATGCTCACCAACGGTGGATCGTCTGGGCGGTCCAAGTCCACTGTCCAGTGGGCAGGACTTGCTAACTTATGGTGGTGGGCGGATCGCGAACATGGTGTTGCTGGTATCGTATGCACGCAAATTCTACCATTTGCTGATAGCAAGGTTTTGGGTCTTTGGGCAAATGTTGAGACTGAGATTTACAAGTCTATCTTGTAGCTAGATTTAGAAGCCATAGGCCCGTCAAATTGATTACCGTAACTACCTGTCCTGAAACTACCGTGACTCAGTACATCGTCTCTCAAAATCGACACACCAACTAAACCAAAATAGCAAAGAACGCGGGGAACTTTGCAAGCCCCAACGTCGTCTAATCCGGGGATCCGGAACTAAAATGTTCGAAGTGGGGGACACAGAACTGGGGTAGAAATCAGGAACTGATAACTGGGCGGCCACCCACTCTTTTCTTTCTTGTGCATATCTTCTCCCTATAATCACGTTTTCAATCTTCATTGATAACTCATTAATATTCATCTACCTCCGAGGTCAACACAATGAAGAGACAACAATATGCCTGCGACCAATGCAGAAGATCAAAGCGGGGTTGTGATGCGCCGCAGCTAGAGTTGCCCAAGAACATGGATCCTCTTCGTGATGGCAAGATGATTGTCGGGGAGAAGCGTATGTCATGTCTCCGCACTCCGATTCGTTGGCTAACATGGTGCAGCACCACTAGTTCAATCTTCGCCCTGCTCTTATTGTATCAAGACTAACAAGAAGTGCACGATGAACTGGGCTTGGACGCAGATCCAGGTATCTTACGCCCTTGCTGCTGCCGCTCGTGGAGAGGCGGGCATCGAGTGCATACTTCCTTCAAGACGCCAGTCGTCAGAGAAGAGTCGCTCACCAACAGGCTCTGTGAGTGCCGATGATTCAAGTCTCGATGCAGAATCAACCGCGGCTTCCTACGCTTCTCAATCCCTCCCTCCCGTTTTCGAGTTCTCCGACATGGACTCTGGGGCGCAAGACCTCAATGCCCCCTCATTTCTGGGCGACTCTCTTGATACATCACCTTTCGACTTCAAACCCCAAGACAGCGACAGCCTCTATGGACTTGGGTTTAAAGATCTCAATCCACCATCGGACATCTTGTGCGAGCCATTGGAGTTCTTCGACGAGCCACCAACACAACTCTCACCAGACCAGTTCGACATATTCTCACTTACACAGCTTCCCGACATTACCCTCAGCGAGCAATCCCTCATCAAATCATCTAGTCCTACCAGAACGATCAACGAGAATGAGACACACTCCCGGGCAAAGCGTCGCCGTGTCTCGAATACTTGGAGCGACACCCAATACAGCTCGCTCTCATCTTTTTCAGTCGATCAATCCATGATGATGAGATCGAACAATCAGTTGATATCAACAAACCTGTTGCAGATCTACCACGATGTTCTGGAACATAATCTGTCATGCTGGCTAAATGAGGTCACATGCCCATTTGGAGGTTCAAAGGACCTCAATAAACCGAGTTCCTTCGCGGAATGGGGCTCCTCATGGACGAATCGAGTCCTTCGGCGAACACTGAACCTGGATCGTGGGGCTCAGTCAGCACAACTGATTCATGTATCGAAACAGCGTGAATCGGCAGTTGCAAAGGCTCTTCACCTCTCTATCATGGCTTTTGCAACGCAATGGGCTCAAGGGTCACGTCGTCAGCGGGAGCGATATCCTTCCATGGCAGAGATGAACGACAACCCGTTGAACGAGTATATGGATGAGATGACTGAGGAATTCGATCGCCATCTTCAGAGAAACCTTTGGGACCAGGCTCGAAGAGCTCTTGATGAAGTTGCTGACGTCGAGTCATTTCGAGTTGTCTGCGCGGAGATGATCTTCGGGCTTACCCAGAAACCCCTCTCGCCAGACGATTCGACCTACGATGAGATAGGCAGGTCTACCGGTACTTACGATGCGGAAGCAATCACCGAGGAGATTTCCGATATCATCGAGAATGACGGCCCACCAATCTACATGGAACGCGCCGCTCGGAAAATGCACACCTTGAAGTATCGTTATGATGCTGAGCGGAGAGGAGTTACCAAGACCAGCAAGAAGAAAAGACCAGTAACTCTGTCGCTAATGAGCACCGAAGACCAAAGCACAGTTAGTCTTATCTACTGGCTTACTGTAATGTTCGACACAGTTAGTTCGTCCATGGCTGAAAGGCCTGTTGTCGTTGTCGATGCAAATAGTCAGCATGATGATGCGCGGGGCGATACGGATTGGAACGTCCCACTGTTTATACAGGATAGCTTGGACAAGCCTAGATTGGTTGTCCACTGGCCTTGTTCCTATGAGGAGGCTGCTGAAGCAGTTACTAGATCTGCGCCTGTCAAAGTTTTGATGTTCAGGCATGTTGCGTATCTTCAAACCGTGTTGAGGCAGGGCGAAAGCGCAGAGAAGATTGAGGACGTCATCGAGAGGTCTGTGCGAGTCTATCGTTATTGGAACATGACTCAGTAAGTCCAATTGCCCCTATTAGCACTAACCATACCTAACATTTGTAGTGGCACATTCTTCAGGGAGCTCCTCGAAAACTACGACTCCATCCCTGGGCGCATTCAGAGCTGGTTTCTCTGCATCTCCGCCCACATGCACCTCGGCGTCCTCCTGCTCGCCGATTTAATAGAGCACATCGATGCCAACTCCCTTGGTCTCCCATCTCAGACCCAGTCTCGCACAAACAGCAAATGGATCCTCCGCATTCGCGAGCGGAGTGCCAAAGAACTCTCCGACCTCGCGCGTGTGACAACACCCAGTGTACCTCTACCTAGCGAATTTCACCACGCTCTGAATGAGAGCATGATCTTGACTGAGCCGTGGACCATAATTTTGATACGTGCTTTTTCGAAAACAGCAATTTATTGGATGGGTGAGGCGAATGATTTGACGGTGTTTGAGGATAGTGGGGAGGTGGGTGAGAAGTTGGCGCAGGCGGAGGAGTGCATTAGAGCGCTGTGGATTTTGGGTAAGAAGTCAGATAGTGCGAGACGGTGTGCTGAGGTTTTGTCTGGCGCAAAGAGGAAGTTTAAGATATGAAAATAGATTCAGATTCTTAGATCAAACATAGAATAATAATGGATTGGGGCTGGCTAATGGTCAAGCCCGAGGTACATCTACCGAAGCGTTTCCGTTGTATTTCCTTAAGGGCTTTCCTGAATTATTCACTTCCCCAGATTTGTTGCCGTCAGCCTCATCTTGGTCCGTTTTAATTGGTTTTGCCCCAGAATAGGGGCCTCGTTGATCGCCATTTAACTCGGTATTAATGCCGCGGAAGCGTACCGAGGTAAATAGAAAACGGACAACTACAAATTAATCTACGTCGCAATCATCTCTATTCTTGTTTAGATCTTAGCTAAAGTCAAATCGCTAGCGATCTATCTTTGTTAATTTACTTTGATTGTCATAATGGTGTTCCATCCTCCATCTTGGGCTCCCCAGCTCCCAGGTACGTACCTACACATACCCCTCCAAGCTTAATTCAATGGCACAAACATCTAACAAAGACAGACATTCCCGACTCAATCAGTGTCGCAGATTTCATCAACACAAACAAAGCAGGCAGAAAAGATTTCTCTAGTTCAAGAAGCCCTTATACTTGTGGTGTAACCGGTCAATCGCGCTCTGCCATTGAAGTCGCTCAACGAGTTGACTTCCTCGCGCGGGGTTTGGCCAAGAACGTCGCATTCGATGCTTACGATGGCACAGCTTGGGATAGAGTTGTAGCCATCTACGCTCTCAACACAGTTAGTAGCCCTCTCCTGGACTTTACGATCAATGCTAATGGAACCATCAGGTTGATTACATCCCAGTCACCCACGCCATTCATCGCGTAGATGGCATTGTCACGCCTGCTAGTTCAGCGCATTCGCCCTCTGAGCTAGAACACCAGCTTCGATCATCCGGTGCGAAAGCACTTTTTACTTGCGCACCTCTACTCGACACCGCCCTGAAGGCAGCCAATACTGTTGGAATCTCCGAAAAGCACATTTTTCTGCTCCCTCTGCCAGAGACTTCTCCAAATGCATCCTTCAAGTCAATTGAAGACCTCATCTCGGAGGGTCAGGATCTTGCACCTTTGTCCATCCCGGCATGGGTCCCAGGACAGGGTAAGAGACAGGTTGCGTATCTTTGTTACTCAAGCGGCACGTCTGGTCTCCCTGTAAGTAAAGCGGTTCCCTTTTAGCAGCGTCTCTGTCTTACAAAATGTAGAAAGCAGTTATGATCTCTCACTACAACGTAATCGCATGTACACTCATGATCCACACATACGAGACGAGTACCCGACAACAAGATGGTATCGACACGCAAGTCGCCCTTGGTTTACTCCCCTTCAGTCACATCTATGGTCTCGTCACAATCGCGCACATTGCGCAGTACCGAGGTGACGAGATAGTCGTTATGCAGCGCTTCCAGCTTGATCAGCTACTAGCAGCCATCCAGAAGTACCGCATTGAGCAACTCAGTGTAGTACCACCTATTATTGTACAACTTTTAAGTAGCCAGGATAAATGTCGGAAGTATGATCTTAGTTCTGTGAGGCTGATCTTCTCGGGCGCTGCACCGTTGGGAAGCGAGACGATCCAGAAGCTGCTGGAGCTTTATCCCAAATGGCGAATCAGCCAGGGCTACGGTATGTCCTACGCACCCAAACAGCTAGCAATTGAAGTATACTGACAGTAAACAGGATTGACGGAATCCTCACCATCGGTCTTTCACACAAGCGAAGCAGACCCCGTCCTTGGCTCATCAGGGTCTTTACTCCCCGGCGCTATCGTCAAGATCATCGACCAAAAGGGCAACGAAGTCACAGAATACGAAACACCAGGCGAACTATACGTGCAAGGTCCAAATGTCGTGCTAGGCTATTTGCATAACGAGAAGGCCAACGCCGAGACATTTGTGTGGCGCGAAGATGGTCGATGGTTGAGGACAGGCGATGAAGTGCTCGTGAGGAAATCAGAGCGTGGCTTCGAGCATTTCTTTGTAGTAGACCGCATCAAGGAGCTTATTAAAGTCAAGGTACGTCCATCCATGAAATGCCTCGTTTAATTATATGCTAACTATTGTAGGGCCACCAAGTTGCGCCAGCGGAGTTGGAGGCTCATCTGCTCGACCATCCCTACGTCTCCGACAGCGCAGTTATTGGCATCGTGGACGAGCGCGCAGGAGAAGTACCCTTGGCCTTTATCGTCAAGAGTAAAGAAGCAGAGGGTGTTACTGATGCCGATGTCGTGAAAGCGGTGCATAAGCATGTTGAGGAGCATAAGGCGAGGCACAAGTGGTTGAAGGGTGGGGTGAGAATTCTGGATATTGTGCCAAAATCGCCAAGTGGGAAGATTCTGAGGCGGATTTTGAAGGCGAAGGTCACTGCAGAGAAGCCAGTTGCGAAGCTTTAGGCGTGACTCTTGAGTCAATGTATAATGGATAATTGACTGTACTGTCTTGCAAGTGTCAGAACAATTATTCTCTAAGGCTTAGGGTGCCAAAACACAGTAGCCTAAGTGACAGTCTAAGCTTGCATAAGTCAGGCAACCTACCAAACTATTTCGTCTCTTGTGCTCTCAGCCGGGCTCTCTGTATGGCAAGTGATGGTCTCAACTCTCGAGGCGTAAAGGTATATTGGACTCTGGGCTACGAAACGAGATGCGCCATGACTGTCACAATTACGTGAACAAACAACGCCAATGAGTCATTCTCAGATGGCCAGGTGGCCGAAGTACAGCTCAGCATCATCCCGACTGCTTCAAAACCAAGCGTCGACAAACCACCATCACGAATTTTCGTTCCTCGTTTGGACTGTCTGACCGACCTGTTCTGGTTCCAATTCTCGAAGTCTTACCTCACATCAGCACTAATCAATTAGTGCTCTTGAAAAAGGATAAAAGTATGCAGGCACAATACGATTAATGTGACTACGATTCTACCTAATCTTCTCTCTCCTGTACATACCTACATACACAATGGATTCTCAATCGAGCAGCTTTTTGTTCCAGACGTACTTGGACCTTCGCGGTGGAAACTTCAGCTCTTCTACAGCGTGGACCACAACCGTTTTAGCGACGGTAGCGGCTCTTTCCCTGCTAAATTATTTGTTGACCCCACGTCTCGACCCACGTGAACCGCCAACAGTCAAACCAACAATTCCATGGATAGGACATATTGTCGGCATTATTCGTCACCAAGCAGATTACGGCAGAATCGTTCAGTTCGTCTCCGTCTTTCTCAATCACATGTTTTAAATACTGATGATATCTTCAGCAATGCGAACCCGAAGCACCCAGTCGCGACGCTCCCCATGCTAAATGGCAAGCTCTATCTCGTCTTCGATCCAAATCTTCTTCAATCCCTTCTCCGCAACAAAACCGCGTCGGCCGAACCCTTCTCGATCGACTACGCTAAGAAAACATTCGACTTGACGCAGGAAGAGTTCCAGAAGGTCAAGGCACCAGGTGTTTACGATGAATTCACTGATGCGATACACGCAAGCTTCCAGACTGCGAGCCTGCATCAGATGAATGTCCAGTTCTTGGGCTGTATCTCGGCGACACTGGATTCTATGAGCAATGGGAGAATACGCGCCCATGCAGACACGCATGGAAAAGAGAAGATCATAGGTGGAGGTATACAAGTTGAGAATATGTATTTTTGGTGTCGCGATGTCATGTCGCTTGCTACTACCAAAGCTCTGTACGGCGACACTGACCCTTTCGCGTCCAAGCCATCACTGATTGAAGACATGTGGTAAGTTAAGCCAGCATCCCCTACCCAACACAATTGCTGACAGACGTTCACACAGGTGCTTCGAAGAATCGGTCCCGTACTTCCTGCTCTCCCTCTTCCCCTCGATCACGATGCCAAAGGCCTACAAAGCGCGCTCTGCCCTCCAAGCAGTCACTTGCAAATGGTACTCCGAAGATCACGACGTCACCGACCCTTCCGTATCATCCCTTGTCCGCAATCGCGCCGGCGCTCTCCGCAAAAATGGCCTCACTGGATTCGAAATTGGAAAGATTGAGGTCATTCTGCCTAACGTCGCGACGCTCAACGCCGTGCCTACGCTGTACTGGCTTCTACTCTATATCCTCGATCGACCCGAACTTCTCGCACGCATTAGAGCTGAAGCCGAAGCCGCAGTTGTGGTGACGCATGATAATGGAAGGAAGACAGTTGCGTTTGACATTGCCGAATTTGACACCAAGCTTCCTTTGCTTGTAAGCTGCTATCGCGAAACGATGCGGCTCGTCAATCAATCTGTCAGCATACGTCGCATCTTGGAGGATATAAACGTCACGACCCCCGAAGGAACAACATATCTCCTTAAGAAAGGCACAGATATGCAGCTCCCTGCTGGTGTAGCGCACTATGAGGAAAGCGTCTGGGGCTCGGACGCAAACGCCTTCGATGCAGAGCGCTTCCTCCCGTCTTCCAAGCGTAACTCCGATGAGGAGCGGAGACGCAAAGCAGCGTACATACCCTTCGGGGGAGGACGCCACCTGTGCCCCGGTCGCAACTTTGCATTCGCAGAAATTATCGGCTTTGCCTCTGCTCTGTTTCTCGGTTTTGACATCGAAGCTACGGGTATGGGCTTTGGCGATATGAAGATGCTCGGCCCTCAGCTTGCGGGCGGAACAGTCCGCCCCGAGAAGTATGGTGCCGGGTTAGGTGCGAAGATTAAGAGAAGGCAAGGGTGGGAAGACATCAAATGGAGATTTGGGTGCTGAGTTCCAACGATAACGACATGGTTCTTTTTAGATCGTGTTCGCTAATGCTAGTACAGTAGTACAATGAACCTCGATTTCAACTCCTAGACAGACGTGAAAAAGCCTTGTTTCCCTCTCGTGAAATGCAGACAATGCCAATTTGTGTATATATGACATGACCTGAAAAGATGTGTGTTCGTGTGTTCGTGTGTTCCCCATAATGCGCCTTATTCCTGTATTACATTCGTGTATCGCGTGATTCGTTTCCTGGGTTGTTGGTGTCTTGTTCAACTAAGTCTCTCACTTGGTTGTATTTCCGTTCGTCTTTGGCTCTGCGTTCTCGGCTGGAGTCGCCCCCGGTGGTGGACCTTCAGGCGCAGTATCCCACCATTGCATAGGCTGGTAGAGCACGCGTTGTGTAGGACTCACAAACCAAATGTCCTGCGGGGATTGATTCTGGGATTGGATGGTGATCATGGACCGATGATCATAGTCCTGTGTAATAGGGCCTTGGGAAGCTGGCACGTAGAACGTTTTGATGTATTCAAGGCGACTGGGGTCAATGGCGCCTTGTGCACACGAAGCTTCCGAACAGGAGCCGTCTTGTTGCTGTTGGCTATCGCCCTTCTGTTGACGCTTGTTGGCTCCAGGCTTCTGGCACATGATTGCTTGAAAGAGTAATATGGCTTGAACGAGTTGCTTTGAACGAGTTGCCTTGACTTTTTCGTCCTGGGGGGTTCTCTTCTTCATATAGTTTTCCAGTTCTCTGGGTGTTTCGCCTTCCCCAGTGAACCTAATCTTTCGAATGCCCTGGTCAACAACATTAACGGGTACAAGCATGCGCTCAAGCAGAAGCAATTCCTTCATCACAGGCATGTATCCGTGCTAACTGTAACCGCGCGCATGCCCTAATTGCATGCCTGCAAGTTGTATGTCTCTGCCACCATTTGGTGCTGATGATTTGACCGTAAGTGCATACATCGCTATCAAATACCCTTGGAGCTTGTGTAGCACAAGGCGTTGGTGGGGAGCACAATACTGATTCGCTCCCTTGAATCGTTATTCGTTGAGAACCTTCGGTGTTTATGTCCCTGAAAAGTTATTGGCGCGACAGAGGCTGTTGGTTGTGCATTTTGCCTCTTGGCTTTAGGTAAGACCGGCAGAGGCCTGACATCCATCCATGCAAGGATGAAGCTGGAACGGCATCGACGATGGGGAAATGTACTGTAAGGAGTTAGGGAGCGTCGACTCACGGTGGGGTTGCAAGCTGTTTATCAGTCGCTTTCCTGCAGTGTGTCTGCCTCAGTTGAGGGGCTCAATTGAGGGGGTGAATTGCTCTAATGGACAAATCAATTGTGCATGATCAACTAAGAATCCCATCTGCCAATCTCGATAGGCCCTCAGCTTTACAGCGGACGCAATGCTTTAGGGTAACAAACCAAGCCGGACCAACAACAACAAAAAATGGAAGCGAGAAGATCGCCTCGCGTTAGTACAATTCTCCTCTCGGTTTATTTCCTCCTAGACCATATTTCCATGTGCGGGTGGCCAATATGCATGGTCACCTTTGCACTTTCTCCAGCTGTATGCTTCTCTTCCTCTTTACCTGTCGAAATCTTACAGGCTTGTCGGAAACCCGCCGGCGCAAAAGAAAATCTACCTGAGACAAACCTCAGGGCAAAGATGCAAGACGCTGTTAATGGATTGTTTAGTGTCAGCCTGATCCGAAGATCATCGGGGAAATAAACATGACATGAGCTACTGCGAAAGAACGTTGTGTTCTATCCAGGTAGCTGGTATGTCTTCCTTGAAATACGATAATCCCTGATAGCCGGAATGTTTAGCTTAACTCGTCGTATTTAGTACAATGAGCTTGGGTTTTGGCAAAGCGATCGGGCTCGATTGAAGCTTGTGCAGGAAACCATGGCGATCATGGTGTCTCCAGACCACCTATCTATGTACTGTACGGGAGATGAGGCACGCGCCCAACAGCATTTGATTGATTCCACGTTGGAAAATGAAGATGAATGATGGCGGGGCACATTGCATTTGCTTTGTAATTGCATTTCTCGATGCAACTCGCAATTGTTGCCCAATTCTGCCACACGATTCAGCCTTTGGCGCTTTGTGTTACACGAGATAATTATTATCTTACCTGCGTCGCCACCATGTCTTCGATGTAGCATCGCTTGAATGCGACAGGACGGTGTACGCAAAGGAATGTCAGATCATCAAACGGTCAATTGAAGCCCTAAGCCGACGCACTCTTGTCGCCTCGGGATTGATAAATTTAAAATTAACCCGGGCATGGATTTTCAGGAACGTCTCAAGAAGTACGGGGTAGGTAACCTTTGATCAGATAACCGTTATCCTTGAATGTCAATCAATGTGTATGACACATCCGGGTCCTTAGAGCTGAAGATCTTCCCGTAGCCTTGGCCATGTTTTTAGTTTATCCCAGCTGACAACAACGTTCAACCACTGAATCGGCGTCGGACAGTTGAAGAGACCGCAGTTTCACGAGCTAGACGTCATCAGTAGTGCAAACAACGCAGTTAACATGTGGGAAAGCTCTAATCAATCCTGATGCTATCAAAACGTCAACCATAAAGCTCTCGGAAGCTACGGAGAGTCTCTAGGGTAGCGGGAAAACCCACACAGTTAAGCTTAAAGTCTATGACGCGGTAACTCCACCAAAAGCATCCTCTCAACATTTCGACAAAGCCGTCGCGCTCAGAAAGTTGTCCGAAATGCCGATTGCGGTAGATCCAGTGTCGTCATAGATAAACAATTCACTAGGGAAAGACGTGTTTATTATAGAAAACATTGCCCAGAAAACAAAGATAGTTAGAAAGTAATGAGATCGTAGGCCTGTCACAGTCAGTCCACAGTTTCTTGCAATGGCTGACGAGAGACCTACGCCTCGGGATGAGGATATCCCAGGCGGTTTCCCTGTGACGCCCAGTGTCAACTCATTGAACCAGTCCACGCCCACTGTCGATACCGCCGATAAACTTGAGGCTGGCTTAGGAGCCCCAGGTCGTATGACAGGAGTGTCGACCTATGATAACGTCACTTCCGGGCAGGACAATTACAGTTACATCCCCAGTACGGATAGCAGTAACGACAACCACCAAAACGGCACTTCAGCGGCACTTGGCGCATCTGCCGCAGGGGCTGCTGCTGGGGGTTACTTGGCTTCACAGCACCACCAACACGAAAACAACAACATCCCAGCACAAGAAACATCCGACTTTAATCGCGAAAATGCACCACAACTTTCTGGCCGACGCTCATCTTCAAGCACAATTCTTGCACCCCGCGATGCATCCACAGATGGAAAGCGAAAGAACAGCACCATCGTCAACGATGATTCCTCTTCCCCCGACGAGCCAGTCTTCGCACCCATAAAGTCCAACACGAACGAAAAGGAACACCCCGAAAAACCACCTCTCGAGAAGCGCAAGTCGCACCGCACTGAAGAGGACCTCTTCCGCGTCCTGTCACGCCGCAAGACGAATGCGAGTACTCCGGCCGAGAAAGAAGATGAGCACGAGGACAATGAAGAGCTTGACAGGCTCATGTCGCGTATCTTCGGCCAGAAGCGCCAGCAGCAGAGTGAGGAGGAAAAGACTCGCCATAGCGGTGTCATCTTCCGCGGATTGACCGTTCGTGGTGTCGGTCTGGGTTCCAGTCTCCAGCCTACCGTGGGTGATTTCTTCATGGGTCTCCCACGCAAGCTTGGCAAGCTGTTCACCCAAGGACCTAAAGCGGCCCTTGCGAAGCCACCAGTTCGCGATCTCATCAGTAATTTTGACGGTTGCGTGCGACCCGGTGAACTTCTTCTCGTGCTTGGCCGCCCCGGTGCTGGATGCAGTACCTTCCTCAAGACCTTCTGTAACCAGCGTTCGGGTTTCGAGTCTGTCGAGGGAGATGTCACCTACGGTGGAACGGACGCTTCGACTATGGCTAAAGACTTCCGAGGCGAGATCATTTACAACCCAGAGGATGACTTGCACTATGCTACGCTGTCAGTCAAGCGAACACTCACATTCGCCCTGCAAACTCGTACGCCTGGCAAGGAGTCTCGTCTCGAAGGCGAGACCCGACAGGACTACGTTCGCGAGTTCCTTCGAGTCGTTACCAAGCTCTTCTGGATTGAGCACACACTCGGCACAAAAGTAGGCAATGAGTTCATCCGAGGTGTATCAGGTGGCGAACGCAAGCGTGTATCTATTGCAGAAGCAATGATCACTCGTGCTTCGGTACAGGGATGGGATAACTCCAGCAAAGGCCTGGACGCCAGTACAGCTGTCGAATACGTCAAGTCAATTCGCGCAATGACCAACATGGCCGACACTTCCACCGCTGTCTCTCTCTACCAAGCCGGCGAAACTCTATACGACCTCGTCGATAAGGTTCTGCTGATCGATCACGGCAAGTGTCTCTACTTTGGTCGCTCTGAAGACGCGAAGAAGTACTTCCTCGATCTTGGTTTCGATTGCCCTGAGCGCTGGACCACCGCCGATTTCCTCACCTCGGTCACAGATGACCATGAGCGCAGTATCCGTAAGGGCTGGGAGAACCGCATCCCACGCACTCCTGAGGAGTTCTCCGATGCCTACCGCCGCAGTGAAGATTACCAGAAGAACCTCCGCGACATTGAGGAGTTTGAGGGCGAGTTGCAGACTCTCGCCGAGGAGCGTCGCGCGCATGAGTCGGAGAAGAGCAAGAAGAAGAACTACGAGATTGCATTCCACAAGCAAGTCATCGCTTGCACGCATCGCCAATTCCTTGTCATGTTCGGTGACAAAGCCTCTCTTTTCGGTAAATGGGGTGGCCTTCTGTTCCAAGGTCTCATCGTCGGTTCGCTTTTCTTCAATCTTCCTGATACAGCTGCTGGTGCCTTCCCCCGTGGTGGTGCTCTGTTCTTCCTCCTCTTGTTCAACGCCCTTCTTGCCCTTGCTGAGCAGACAGCGGCGTTTGAGTCAAAGCCAATTCTCCTCAAGCACAAGTCCTTCTCCTTCTATCGGCCCGCGGCGTTTGCCATTGCGCAGACGGTGGTGGATGTGCCGCTTGTGTTTATCCAGGTTATCATCTTTAATGTTCTCATCTACTTCATGGCGAACCTGGCTCGTACTGCGTCCCAGTTCTTCATCTCGTGTCTGATCCTCTGGCTTGTCACTATGGTGACTTATGCCTTCTTCCGTGCTATCTCTGCTTGGTGCGGAACACTCGATGTTGCGACAAGATTCACTGGTGTTGCTATTCAGATCCTTGTCGTGTACACCGGTTATCTGATCCCGCCAGACTCAATGCATCCTTGGTTCGGATGGTTGCGATGGATCAATTGGATTCAATATGGGTTTGAGTGTCTCATGGCAAACGAGTTTTACAATCTTGAGCTCACTTGCGAAGGTCAATACCTTGTCCCACAAGGTCCTGGTATCTCATCTCAGAACCAAGGTTGTGCACTGGCAGGCTCACAGCCCGGATCGACCACTGTGTCCGGTGCTGACTATATCCAACAGTCATTCACCTACACCCGTTCACATCTCTGGCGCAACTTTGGCTTCTTGTGGGCTTTCTTCTTCTGCTTTGTCTTCCTCACTGCTCTCGGTATGGAGCGAATGAAGCCAAATGTTGGCGGTGGTGCCATTACTGTCTTCAAGCGTGGCCAAGTTCCCAAGAAGGTTGAGGAGTCAATCGCTACTGGAGGCCGTGCCAAGGGTGATAAAAATGATGAGGAGTCTGGTCGAAGCGACCCTGCCGCGACTGCTGGCGCTGAGCGCACAAAGAGCGACGAGGAGGTCACCCAGGAAGTAGCCAAGAACGAGACCGTCTTCACGTTCCAGAACATCAACTACACAATCCCCTTTGAGAAGGGCGAAAGGAAACTTCTGCAGGATGTCCAAGGCTATGTTCGCCCAGGCAAACTCACTGCCCTTATGGGAGCTTCAGGTACGTTGCCTAACGACACCTCATTTTCACCAGCTAACATTTCTAGGTGCCGGAAAGACAACCCTTCTCAACGGCTTAGCCCAGCGTCTCAACTTTGGTACCATCACTGGTGACTTCCTCGTCGACGGCCGACCTCTTCCCAAGTCCTTCCAGCGCGCGACCGGCTTCGCTGAACAAATGGACATCCACGAACCGACGGCTACAGTCCGCGAAGCGCTTCAATTCTCTGCCCTTCTACGTCAACCCAAAGAAGTCTCACGACAGGAGAAAATGGCCTACTGCGAAACCATTATCGATCTTCTGGAGATGCGCGAAATCGCTGGCGCTATCATTGGCACAGTCGGTCAAGGACTGAACGCCGAGCAGCGAAAGCGATTGACTATTGGTGTCGAATTGGCCTCCAAGCCTGAACTTTTGATGTTCCTTGACGAGCCTACCTCTGGTCTTGACTCCGGTGCTGCCTTCAATATCGTCCGCTTCCTTCGCAAGCTCGCCGATGCAGGCCAAGCCGTTCTGTGCACAATCCATCAACCCTCCGCTGTCCTTTTTGAGAACTTTGACGAGCTTCTCCTTCTCAAGTCGGGTGGTCGCGTAGTGTTTCACGGTCCTCTCGGACACGATTCCGAGAACCTCATCAATTACTTCGAGTCCAACGGTGGCCCTAAATGTCCTCCCCACGCCAACCCTGCCGAGTACATGCTCGATGCAATTGGCGCTGGTAACCCCGACTACGACGGGCAGGACTGGGGCGACATCTGGGCCAACTCTTCTGAGCGCGAGAAGCGTTCACAGGAGATCGAAGAGATGATTGAGCGCCGTCGCAACGTCGAGCCCTCCAAGAGCCTCAAGGACGATCGCGAGTATGCTATGCCTTACTCCACTCAAACATGGGCCGTCGTTCGCCGCAGCTTCATCTCCTATTGGCGATCGCCTGACTACATCTTTGGCAACATGATGCTGCACGTCGCTACTGGTCTCTTCAACTGCTTCACCTTTTACAAGGTTGGCTTTGCATCAATCGATTACCAGAACAGACTATTCTCTATCTTCATGACGCTTACCATCAGCCCGCCGCTCATCCAGCAGCTACAGCCCGTTTTTCTCAAGTCTCGCCAAATCTTCCAGTGGCGTGAGAACAACGCCAAGATCTACAGCTGGTTCGCCTGGACCACCGCTGCCATTGTCGTTGAGATTCCCTACCGTATTGTCGCGGGTGGCATCTACTTCAACTGCTGGTGGTGGGGTGTCTTTGGCTGGCGCGCACCCAGCTTCATCTCAGGCTTTGCGTTCCTGCTTGTCTTACTCTTTGAGCTGTACTACACCAGTTTCGGACAAGCAATTGCTGCGTTCGCTCCCAATGAACTCCTCGCTTCCCTTCTAGTCCCGCTTTTCTTCCTCTTCGTTGTGTCCTTCTGTGGTGTTGTTGTCCCACCCCAAGGCCTGCCTACCTTCTGGCGTGAGTGGATGTACTGGCTCACCCCCTTCCATTACCTCCTCGAAGCTTTCCTCGCCGCCGCGATCCATGATCAGCCTGTTCGCTGCGAGGAGGGTGAGTTTGCACGCTTTGAACCCCCTTCAGGCCAATCGTGCTCTGAGTACACTCAGTCATTCATTGAGCGCGCTGGTGGCTACGTTCGCACTGGCCAAGATGGTATCTGCGAGTTCTGCCAGTATGCGACCGGTGATGAATTCGGCGCTAGCTTTAGTGTCTACTACCGATACATCTGGCGCGATTTTGGCATCTTCTGTGCCTTTATAGCGTTTAATTATGCTATTGTTTATTTCGCTACATGGCTGCGATTCCGGGGTAAGAACCCGCTGAAGAAGGTTATGCAAAAGCGCAAGTCTTAGAGTGGATTTAAGATGTTCATGGCAAAGATTGGATACTGCAGTTAGACTTACAAATTAATTACATACGATTTAATACACGACTTTATCACCCATTCTTGACAAAACCATGCTCGCGATTGCTGTTGAAAAGACCAAAGGTTCGGGTCGGGGCATGCAACCTTTTACTGTGGATGATCAGTGCATCTTATCGGGATAGCCTATCTAATCCAATGTCAAGCCACGGTTGTATCCGGAACAAAGCCGCCAACGCCGACGAGCGTCTTCTGC
Source organism: Fusarium camptoceras (assembly GCA_004367475.1). Classification (NCBI taxonomy): domain Eukaryota; kingdom Fungi; phylum Ascomycota; class Sordariomycetes; order Hypocreales; family Nectriaceae; genus Fusarium; species Fusarium camptoceras. Next base: position 200,443 of record QGED01000228.1, on the reverse strand, counting down.
ACATTTATGAGACATTTCAGCCGTTGCATTGCCTACTTGTACCGGCAACTCTCGAAGCGAGACGAATAACATTGTTCACGAGCTCTTCAATCCGCGGATACTAAAGTGGCTCAATCCGCGGGCTTGAAAAGACCTGAAACCCCTAATAAAAAACCCTCTCCGTTTGCATAGAGGCCCGTGAACCGGAACAGAAAATAGGGGCGTTCCGGCCGAAAGGTGCATAACTCTGCACAAAGCCGGCGAAATTGCATAACTAACGGTCCGGCAGATCTGATTCCCGGGTGGGGTCCCGCATAAAACCGTCACATAGCCTATTCGCATCGGGTTCTTGGTCATCTCCGATACCTTGCATATTGGTATTCTGATTGGCTGCTAGTCTCGTCTTGTTGGTCGTTCTCGCTTTGGTCGTTAGTTAGTGGCTTGCATCGTTGTCAAACGTGGTGCACTTAAATAGATTTCCTTCCCTTGCAACCCTGCTTTGCTTCTCTATCTTGACTTGATCATATTTTTGGTTTGCAAGACACCATCATGGCTACGAACGATTCTTCAAAGAGTATCGAGATGGGGGATGTTCGTCCTGGAAGTCAGCGTACGCTTACGCCCTCGGACAATGTCAGTGTCGCAGGCAAAGTGCGAGACGAAGAGGCGCCTCAGGAGCAGGATGTTGTGCAGCCGCAAGATCCCAACGCTGTTGGATGGGATGGACCTGATGATCCTAACAATCCCATGAACTGGTCTGGAAAGAAGAAATGGTCTTGTATTGGTGCTTTGTCGGTTATGACCCTCCTAACGTAAGTTGAGATCCCATCTTCACCTGGTTGTATGTCGGTTGGCTAACTAAATCCAGACCACTTGTATGTACCGACACTCACAGATATATGCATATGTCTAACATGTACAGGGCTCATCGATGTTCGCACCCGGCGTTCCTGACATTATGCGAGAATTCGAAACCTCAAACCGCAACATCGCTACCTTCGTCGTGTCCGTCTACGTCCTCGGCTTCGCTTTCGGTCCTCTCTTGGCCGCTCCCCTTAGCGAAACATACGGCCGCGCCATCGTCTTCAACGTCGCCAATGTACTCTTCCTCATCGTGACCATCTGCACCGCCCTGAGTCAGAACATGCCCATGCTCATCGTCTTCCGTTTCCTGATGGGCTTCTTTGGTTCTACTCCAATCACCAACGGCAGTGGCACTATCTCTGATATCTTTCCTGTACAGGAGAGAGGGAAGGCCATGGCTGTTTGGGCTATGGGACCTTTGCTAGGACCATGTATTGGACCGCTTGCAGGTGGTTACATGGTTCAGGCTATTGGATGGCGGTGGGTGTTCTGGGTGATTGCTATTTTCGTAAGTCAACTAATTCGAATGAGGAAATGCTTGTGCTGATAATCTTATAGACTGGTGTTGTTATGGTCCTCTGCTACTTTGTTGCACCGGAGACATATGCACCTATCCTTCTACGCAAAAAGGCGAAGAAGCTCCAGAAGGAGACAGGCAACCAGGACCTCTACTCTGTACTTGACACTGCTGGTGTCACAGCCAAGCAGCGTTTCCAGGGCGCCATTATCCGCCCGATGAAGCTTCTTGTAACTCACCTTCCGGTCTTCATCCTCTCACTCTACGTCGCCATCGTCTACGGTGTGCTATACCTTATGTTCAGTACCTTCACCTTCGTATTTGCCATGCAGTACGGCTTTGGGACAGGTACAGTTGGTCTAGCCTACCTCCCTACTGGTATTGGTATGCTCTTCGGCACAATGACCTTTGGAGTCTTGACGGATATTGTTGTAAAGAAGAAGATTGCCAAGAATGGAAAGACGGTGCCCGAAGACCGATTACCTATCTGGATGACGCTACCTTCAGGTTTGCTCATTGTTGCTTCTTTGTTCTGGTACGGTTGGTCGACGGATCAGCACACGCATTGGATCGTGCCTATGATTGGAGTCGCCCTTTTCTGCTTTGGACTCATGGGTATTATGGTAAGTTTCCGTTTTACCGATTGTCTTGTATCATTGTTAACAAAAGCAGATGTGCTTACAAACATATCTCGTCGACGCCTACATCCAGTATGCGGCTTCAGTTGTTGCTGCCATGACTGTCCTCCGATCTCTGGCCGGTGCCTTACTTCCTTTAGCTGGTTTGTCCATGTATGATGACCTAGGCCTTGGATGGGGCAACAGTATACTGGCTTTCTTGGCTCTGGTGCTCGTGCCTGTGCCAGTCATATTCTGCTTGTATGGCCCTAAGATTCGAGCAAAGAGTCCCAACAATCTCGAATAAACCACCCTTTTTCCTCTTGAGAGCGTGTTGGAATAATGGAGTATGTCAAGGAGCATGCATTGCAGGTGTTGGATGCCATTTTGTTTAGATCACTGGTCTAGACGACCTATGTCGAGATATGAAAATTGTAATTAGAAGGTTGTTATACCTATCATCATAGAATTCCTTTCATCAAAAGTTCGATGTCTTTCGTTTGAAGAATCACTTCCCGAGTCAGTCTTCTCATGTGACTTAGGCCTCTTGTCCGTATCCGGCAACTCGTCTAAGCTGCATTCTAGCGTGTATCAGCCCTGTAACACCGTTCAGCCTCAGGTAAACGGCATCTCCATTCGATTAGCAAAGACTTCAACGGTAAATGTTGGTGATTGAGTAATTATCTGGCAGGAGATGAAGCTCTCTCTGTCTCCCAAGCAACTTCGGGACCAAGATCACAAGCTCACTTGGCTGATCTGATTGATCAAGATGATCTGATGAGATGAGCATCGGAAGATCATGTAAAGTACCTTCTCATGTTGGTGGCAAACACAGCACAACTAAAGGAGATCGATCACCTGTCATCTCAATATTGCCAAGAGACCTCTACAGTAGCAGGCCGTCTGGAAGATAACCAGGACACAGAAGCCTGTTAACAAAACTACTTAGGCATGCTTAGGCACTAAAGCTTAGGGCAGAGTATCCTAGTCTTTATGACACCCTTAACTAAGTCCCGGGTTTTCTTCGAGCCACCTGAGTAGGCTGACAATCCGATATCTTCCAGAACTTCCACTCCGAAAATCTGTGACCAGAAGCCCTCATTCGCCTCCGAAGCGAGCAAGTGGCAACCAATGTGAAAGGCCCAAGACCTATGCCCAAGTAAGTCAAGACTGAAGGAGGTCTCGCAAATCTGAGGCTTTTTTGCACCACCTGTCGGCCCATACGATTTACTTCCGGGTTCTGGTAGCCAATGGCGCGAAGATCAACTGCGGATCTGATAAGATTAGATGGATCCACGACATGGCTAGTGGTCTGACGGGTTGTGGGTGGGCGGAATTGCTCCGTACATGATGAACAGATATAAACTGGTGATCGCAGCTCATCCAGTCGAGAAATGCTACGCTGTTTCATATGTGAATTACTGAAATGGCGGCCGATAACAGTTCAGAGCATCGCAGCTCAGGCGATGTTGAAGCTGCGCGCAAGGAAGCGACTTCGACGCATGAGAAGCATGTTCCTAACAATACCGATATCCTAAGAGAATCATGGTCCAAGAAGGCCTTGGTCATTGCTTTCACTGGGTAAGTTAATTGCTTCCTTTTCCCTCTACGCAACTGACTCAGACAGTCTGTTTGCTACGACGTTCATCACCTCGTTCCTCAAGTATGCTACCAAAGTCTACGATGCGTACGCGACATCAGCCTTTCAGAGGCACTCAGCTCTCGCTACTGCGAATGTAGTGGGAACAATTATTGGGCTGGTTACTTATCCCATCATGGCCAAGTTCTCCAACGTAAGCGTTCCATTTCTGGAGAATATCGGGCGTCGACTGACAATATGCAGGTTTTTGGTCGAGCTGAGGGTCTTACTTTCTCTATCCTGTTCCTTGTCATCTCACAAATCATGTACGCAGCGTGCCAGAACATCGCGACCTATATCGTACGTCTCGGCTATTCCACTTCTCACTGACTAGTACTGACAACCTCTAGGCTGGAGGCATCTTCGAGTCTATCGGCGACACAGGCTACGTAATAATGCAACAGGTCTTCATAGCAGATACAACAAGCCTCATCAACCGCGGTCTTTGGACATCCCTCCCCGAATCGATCGCCTCAATCCCAACACTCTACCTGGGCTCTATCGTAGCAGATAGTGTGCTCAAGCACTCAACTTGGCGATGGGGTTATGGAATGTGGGCTGCCATCCTTCCTTTCTGCGCTGCGCCTCTGATCATCACCCTTTATATCCTACAAAGAAAGGCTCGGAAGGCTGGATATAGACGAAAGGGCGCCTGGGATGCATCAGATAAGACTATGCCATTGAGAAAGCGTGTTGTTAGTCTTGTGTGGATTGACCTCGACATCGCCGGCGCTATGTTGCTCGTCGTTGGCCTTGGTTTGACACTTATTCCACTGTCACTTACTGGAGCCAGGAACAGCGATCGTTGGGACCAAGGCAGTTACATCGCCATGCTTGTCATCGGAGTTGCGGTGATTGCGGGCTTCTTTATTTGGGATACAAGGTTTGCAAAGGTCCCTTTTGTTCCCTTCCGAATGATCAAAGAACGTACAGTGGTAGCAGCTTGTGTCTTGTCTATGCTGGACTTCTTTCACTACTCTTGCTTTACACTCTTCTTCCCTAGTTATCTTCAGGTTGCGGGAGGCTTCAGCCCTGGTCACGCTACTCGTATCGAGTAAGTCCACAGAACAAACACAACATTACATGTTGCTAACCGATTGCCTAGCAATGCTCTCCGTGTGGCATTCCAGATTGCCTCCGTCCTTGTAGGCGTACTCATGAAGTATACCAAGCGCAGTCAAATTTTCGTCTTTATCGGTGTCCCGTTGTGTGTCCTTGGGCAGGGTCTAATGATCTATCTGGTGAACATGAACGGGGACCACGCCAACGAAGCTTCCTTCATCACTGCAAAGACTCTGGTAGGAGTCGGTCGGGCGTTCTACCAAACAGCTGCCCAAGTCTCCATCCAAGCTCTTGTTGCCAAGGAGGATGTTCCTGTTGTCACGGGCGTTTACTACGCAGCAATGAATTTTGGTGGTGCCGTTGGTACCAGGTATGTCTGCCTTCCTTATTCTTCCATGGACCAGTTTACTCATCTTTCTAGTGTCGGTGGCGCGATCTGGAACAACATGCTCCCCCAGAAACTTACAACATACCTCCCAGAAAAAGCCAAGCCTAACGCCTTCAAGATCTACAAATCTATCGTTGTGGCTCAGAAGTTCGCAAAGGGCACACCTGTTCGGGCGGCCATTGATCAGTCATACCGCGAGACGCAAAGGCTTCTTGCCATCGCTGCGACATGTGCGCTTGCGCCTATGCTTATCGTCATGTTTGCGCTTAAGACAGTTGATTTGACCAAGGTCGACGAAGCAAAGATTGATGAGAATAAGGCAGCTGGGGAGGTTGAGCCAGTTGTGGTGAGAGAGACTGTTCAAGACGCGAAAACCGAGAATCGTTAGTTTGAGTGTGTTCTGTGTTGAAAGCTTTCTTCTCTTTTTTGCTGGGACAGTTGAGTCACGACCTCACAGTTGAATATTATGCAGCTTGTATTATGTTGAAATCCCAAAGATCCAATGATAATGAGACTACCCGTGTACCTCCCAACAGACCAACATCTTCATATCACCCTAAACATGTTCGACTTAACACCCCTCTTCAGGCCTTCTGCCTTTCCACCCTCATATTCAACGCCAGCACCACCGCCTTCTCCCGAAAGGACTTCAAGCTTCTCTCGTAGTTCCTGATCCAACTGTTCCAGTGTCTTCTTCTTAGGAGTTGCCATTTTGGTTGTGTCTTTTGCGGTAGATTGTTGCTGCTTCGACTGTGTCTGGGTCGTAGGTTGAGGTTGAGGCTCGGATTTTGAAGCATTGGACAGGGCGCGAGCAGAAGTTGTGTGGGTTGATCTTCTAGGGACTACAGCCCTGAGACCTCTTGTGAAAATAGTGTGATTCATTTTCTTTCAGCGAGTTTGAAGTTGGCTGATATGTGAAATGGGTGATTATGAAAAGAATTAGCCACGATGGGTGTCATGATGAAATTTATACTTACTAAGGCCAATACGTCATTGACGGATGATACCGTGACAGCATAATTCTGTCATTCACTATGAGATGTTGCTTCACGCAAACCGATACTCTCCTTTAATTCTTGGGAGGATCTCGATGTCGGTAGCTTTTATATAACTTGACTATTTGTATTTATTCTACATAACATTTTCCCTGACCATTTGCGCACCGCTCATAATACACTATTCTGCGCCAGCATAGACGATTTAACTTCTAAGAAACCTTCAACAACCAGCCATCAGCCTCAGTCTCCCCCTTCGCATTAACGCCACCCCACATCAAGATGCCCTTCCCATTCAGGCATGTATCGGCGCCGAAGAAACCTCTTGGTCCAGGATGAACCTTTCCAGCCTCCTGGGTCATCTCTGCTGGAGCAATCTCAAGCTCATGCCAGCTGAAGGCACCAGACTCGACACCAGGTATAACACCGCGGATGGCATCCTTCACGCGCGTAGCGCTATAGTCGTCGGAGGGTAGCTGCAGAGTCCACATGTCGGAGTAGAACGGGTGGTCCTCAGTGTATGTCTTGTCTGTGGATGCGATCTCGGCGTCCTGGCGGCTGCCAAGGAGGTAGAGAAGATAGCGACGTCCGAGACCGGTTGTGACGGGGATCAAGGCGCTGCCTACACGGGGCCGAGGGCCGGGGACGATGGGATTGGAGGGGAAGTCGACGGTTGTCCACTCCGGGAGGTTGTCGAGAGATTCGTCCTGGATAGAACCAGGCTTGATGTAGTGGACTGAGCCGTGTATGTCGGACTCGGCGCTGATGGAGTACAGAGTTCCTTCAACGAATTGCGAAGCCAGAGGTGCGGCTGGTGCATCTGGTAGGACATGCCACAAACGCGTTGTGAAATCGAACAGCCAGGTACCTGTTGACGGCTGATCGTTCTCATAGCCACCGTGCAAAATCAGATTATCCTTCTTGGCATCGTAGAAGATCTGATGGCTGTGTCGAGACTGAGGTGCTTTTCCAGCTGCGTCTATCGCCGCCCATCGAGCAGCCGTGGGTTCCCACTCCCAAAGCGTGAACTCATCGTCAGCTGCATGGCCCTCTGCATTCTGTCCACCAAAGACAATCATCGTGTTGCGACGTGCACATGCGGCATGGTTGACTCGCGGAGGTGGGATGTGTCCCTCGTCACCGACGGCTGGGTAACACGCGTACTCGCTATCGCCCTCGACCCTTTGTTCGCCTAGAATAGCGACTCCATGGATGTCGTTGTTGCAGAGCTTGCCATCGTCCTTCTTGCCGCCGAAGATATAGGCCTTACCGTCGATCACGGTGACTGTGTGGTGGGAGCGAGCGAGGGAGAGCCTGTATCTAGGTCAGTATCAGTATCGAATCTTGTCAAAAGTCAAGGTCGTCATACGAATTATCTTTCTCTGGAGTTGAAGCAATCTGGCTCAGGACAGCCGTAAGAGGCTGTGTAGGTTTCGCGACCGTAGCTGCTGCCCCAACTTCGAGGCCTGTCGAGACGACCTGCTCTGCTGCGATCACACCTGCTGCGATTTCTGCCATCGTGGGTTGTGAGTTTGTTTGGCCTGGATATGAACGACGGGTATCGGTGTTGGTTTGTTTTTTAATGTTCAGGTCGGATATAAGAAGGTCAAAGGGTGAAGTTGAGGATTGGAGGCTTTGGAGCTGACAATGATGGCCGAGACATGACGTAAGGTCGGAAGCGGGCCTTCATGACGTAACTCAGCTCGCGTTGGAATGTAAAGCGACTGAAATGAGAATTAATTGAGTTTATTCTCAATAAGCCAGAGCTTAAAAATCGAATCGGGAGTTCAAGTGAGACTGGTATTGTTTACCTAAATGTTTGTCGCTGTTTTGTGTCGGGTCTTTTGGCTGCGGTTCCTGGGCTAATGCTAGTTAAACGCTATCAGCTGGACACTGACGTCAGACTTGCAATTCGCGTCGCGTTGCGTCTTCAACCCGACCTCAAGGCTACTTAATTCTCACAACTTCAAGAGAAGAGCGCAAGAATATTCAGTGTCATCTCACATAGTACTTTAGGGAAGCATCATTGCTGGAAGCGCCGCAATTGCGACAAATGCACTGCGCAAAGCAGCACGTAGAATTAGGTAATACCAAGGTCAAGTCGGCTCAAACATGGCTCAACTCCCCATTCCAACATCTATATGGTCTAATGATGATCGCTATACACTCATATCATTCACTCATACATATATACGCGTTTCGCTTATTTGTTGCGAACCTCCCACTCGTAAACGGCCATCATGTAAGGTCCATGGCCTCGGGTGTCGTTGGGAACGACCTCAACCTCGGTGTAGTACTGCAAACAGTTAGTACGGATCATATCATGGTGTTGTGAAAGTTGACTTACCTCGAAAGAAGCATCACTGTTAAGGGATCCGACCTCGACGGTACCCTCCCAGGTCAGAGTACCGTTCTTGTGCTTGGTGACAAAGTCACGGTAGAGGCGCTTGTAGGCTTGCTTAGCAGGCTTGGTGTAGATCTCCTCCTCGAGGAAACCGCGGCGAAGACCAGCCAACCAGCCGTAGGTGAACATAGCAGAAGCGGAACTCTCGATGTAGTTGCCCTCAGCACCCTCGTACTCCTTGTTCATGACAATCTCCCAGAGGTGGCTCTCGTGGCCTTGGGCGCGGAGAAGAGCGGAGGCGAGATCCTTGTAGTAGGTGCGGAGACGCTTGTAGCCGGGGTGGGACTTGGGGAAGACATCGAGGACCTCGATCAGGGACCAGAAGTACCAACCGACAGCGCGGGACCAGACAAGGGGAGAAGCACCGTTCTTGGGGTTAGCCCAGACGGCGGTCTTGCTCTCGTCGTATCCGTGGACGGGAAGGCCGGTCTCCTTGTCAATGGTGACCTCCTGGATCTTGTCCCACTGGAGGACGATGTCGTCCCAGGCGGTGGTGTTCTTAGCATCGAACTCCTTGGTCCAGGTGGCGTAGAAAGAATCGGCCATGAAGATACCATCGAGCCACATCTGGTCGGGGTATGTAGGCTCACGGTGCCAGAAACCACCAGTGGGAGTTCTGGGGTGCTGGTTGATCCTGTCACGAATAAAGTCGGCAGCCTTCTTGTACTTCTCCTCGCCAGTGCGCTTGTACCACCAAAGCAAGTTCATGCCGATACGGTAGTTGTCAAGCGAGTACTTCTTCATGTCGAAGTTGATGATGGTTCCGTTGTCGGCGACCACCAAGTCCATCTGGTCGCGGTACCAGTCAACCAGGGTCTGGTTCTTGGTCAACTCGATAGCAGCCTCGTAACCCTCAAAGACGACGGCACGACCGTACCAGTAGGCACGCTGGGTCTCATGGTTGTTGCGGATCCAAGAGTCGGCCAGGTTGGCCATCAACTTGTTGCCGAAGGCGACATTGGCCGAAGCCAGGGCGAGGCAGAGAGACTGGAACTTCATGGCGAGAAGAGACAAAGAACGAGAGTGAAGAAGTTGTCGACTCGAGATCGATAGTCTAAAATCTTCAGTGACATCCAGCGGGCATTTTAAAGTATTTATTCATTTCGATTGAGTTGGCATGGCGTGAGCACGATCCACTACATCCATGTTTGTTCATTTTAGATTAGGACGATGGTTCATCCGTGACATTTGACAGGCAGGCAATAATACAAGCAAATCAAATTTCTTTTTCTCCTTTGCCACTGTTTATAGCTCACAATTACCGTCTTAGGTAGCATCGCCGGGGAACAGACCCTGGAGGAAGAAAAGCTTTCCACCAAGCGGATCGTTTCAGCTTGCGCAGGGGACCCTAGGATCTGCATGAAGTGGATAACACCCCTGCATTGGCAACCGTTGAATTGCGATCGTGACCAACAGTCATGCAGAGATGCTCTTTTGCCTGAAAAACCATGTCTTCCGCTTTTGCAGAAGCCGTTTTAGGCGCACTGCGGCTTGGCTGCACAAGGTGTTGCAGTATGCTACCCTACGGCAGATATTCATCTGATGTTGGGACTAGATCTGCTGCCATATTGGACGATCTTATGTTGTTTATCTGTGCGGTAGGCTCAATTGGGTATCCCTTTCGTTTGTCCGATGTTCTTTGTTGTAGTCGCGTAACTGCAAGCGATACGCGCATACGAGATATCGAAGTTAATTCGATGACATCCGAGACTATATTTAATCCACCTATGAACTAACTTCTAACTTTCGCTATTAAGATTATGGGGGCCCTTCTAATCACGTTCTATTTTTCTTTATCCACTTCCCCAGCATTCCACCCCCAACACAACCCCCAATGTTCATATTCCTTGAAGCTTACAGGTCGTGACGAGCATGCTTACTCTTATGCCTAATCTTTTCTCCGTACTTGAATAGGACGAACGGAATGGGGATAAAGGCTATGGAGATGAATGCCAAGGTCGAGCTAGCCCAGCCCACACCTAGTTTCTTGTACATGGCCGATGCGAATAGAGGCTGTTGGTTGTTAGCAGATCATCCGTATACCCTAGTTATGGTATGAACTTACGAAACCAGCACCGAATGAACTTCGGAAGAAATCGTTGCCAGCGAGAACTGAAGCTGCATATTCAGGATACGCGTCGCTGAGATAGTTCAATACAGAGTTGAACAGTAGGAATGCTCCGATTGAGAACCAGCCTGTGCCGATGATGGGGACGATCCAGTGAATATCCGCGCGCGATGCCCAACCGAACCAGAAGAGGCAGATAGGAATAGCGAAAGCACCAACAAAAGAGGGAGGTAATCTCCACTCAGGCTTCAGCTCTCCGTCTTCATTGAACCTGGGCTCAATGTACTTGTGCTGATACCACACAAACGGGGGTAGAACAATGAAGACAGCAACCAAGATGCCGAGATAGGCAAGACCTTGGATGCCCAGAGAAAAGCCATAGATCTCACCAAAGACAATAGGGAAAGACTCAAACCAGATATATAGCAGACCATAGATGAGAGCGATATAGAGGTTGAGTGCGAACACGATAGGCTCGCCCAGACTCAGCTGGAAGGGTCGCACCAGAGTCATCAACGCAATATCCTTCATGGACATGTCATGCGTGGCGAGCTCGGCCTCGCACACCAGCTTGTCGTTACCAGTGAGCTTTCGCAGGCGACGACTTCGGCGGTAAAGAATATTCGCAGGTGATGTCTCAGGTAGGAAAAAGAAGAACAGCACGAGTGAGGCACCTGACAACCACATCAGTTCCCAGATAGTCCATCTCCAACCTCTTGCTTCAGCAGCAAAGCCTCCGACGAGGGGACCGAGGGTAGGACCACAGATGGCTCCGACACCCCAAACAGCAAGGCCATAGGTTCGCTTAGCTGGCTTGTACATATCGCCAATCGACGCTCCACCCGTTGCCAGCGATGGAGACCCAATGAAGCCCGTGATGAATCGGAAGGCGAGAAGCATACCGAAGTTCGTAGCAAGGGCGGTAGGCACTTGAAGAACGACGAACAACGCCAATGTGATGATGTATACAGGGTTTCGACCGATCTGTGGGATTTCAGATAACGGAGACCAGACCATGGGACCGAGCCCATATCCTGCGACGAAGAGCGTGAGACCGAGAGTGGCAGCGACTTGAGAGACGCCGAACTCCTGCATCACATCTTGTAAACCGGCCGTGTAGATAGCTGAACCGATGTAGACGGAGAATGTGAGGAGGCAGACCTCGAAGGTGATGAAGAATCTCTTGATTCGCGACCAGTTCCTAGGGTTCTATATCTGTCAGCATATGGTAGCGCCACCAAGACAAAGGACTTACTTCGGAATCATCAGGACCATACCAGTCCACGACATGAACATCCTTTCCCTTCTCCTTGTCAACAACGTGCCCGCTGGCTTCATTCACTGTCCTCCCCTCCCCTTCAGAAACAGCGGTATCAGAAGAATCGGACCTCGTCTGCTCCCTCCTCTCACCCTCAGGAGCTTGTGGCTGACCATGCCTCGCCATATTCGCCGACTTCTCAACGTGCACGTATTTCTTCCATAGCGACGGATCTTCCTCCTCGGGATACTTGAACACTCTTCCACCCGTCAGCAGACGTAAGATATGGCTGAAGATAGTATCGCGAAGTAGTTCCTTCATGTTGAACGCCAAGATGGATTAACCTGAACGAGAGGCCAAGAAACCCGAATTGGGATATGAGGCGTCCATTCTATAGAGAAAAGGTACCGTGTATGTCGTCATGGTCATCGTGTCATAGAAAGGCACGGTAGTTTAACTCGTGGATCACTAAATTGGGTCTACGCACAGAGCTTGGTCTTCTTTTCTCTGTTAATGAGAGATTCGGAAGTGCAGGAAGCAACGGGGATCGATCATCGTTGGCAGATCTTGATCGGGTCGAGCCGTGCTATAAAATCTAACCAATGGTGTGCTCGACAACTTCCAAAATGGTTTGGTAGGGAGTTTTTATGATGGAGTCGTGGTGGAGCTTTTGGTGAGGTCATGGACATTGGAAGGGTTTAATGACGCCTATGACTTTTTGGGCACGACGTAGTTTACTTCAACCCTTGGTTTGTTCGCTTTTCAACTTGCACTCTTTGCGTTGTCGTCTTCATTCCGAGTCAATCGAGATTCTGTGAACCCTGCATGACTCGGTCGTCTGATGCAAGTGATTAAGGTGCTGATGTTCTGATTTGATAAGGATTTGGACTTGAAGTGACGCATCATTGTAAAGGTGCCGCGACTCGAGAATACTATGACTGGGAAATTAGAGTCTGACGAAAATATTGGAAGCATAACCTCAGAAAATTTACTGACAGACTAAGAAAAAGAGAACAGGAAAAAAGGTTGTGCGAGAACTTTGGTTGCAGAGATGAATGGACTGGACTAGCAGATACAGCTTCACAAGTGCAGAGTAGCACATCCCCAAAAGCCTCAATCCGGGCAAGTCCGAGTCTACCAAATAATATAATGATAAATGCTTCGGAACTGGAACACACAACTCCGATAAAAATTGATCCTTTCGAATGTGCCTGTTCCTGAAGGATTCGATGCCCCACAGCGAAATTGGCTGATGTGAGCCACTTCACTCTCCTGCAGCGGAATAGCAAATGGCTTACCTGCCGGAACACGGGAAGAAGGTGAGCCAGCAAATAAGCCAACGCCGAATATCGTGGTCTCTTATTCTATTGGATCACAAAATCGCATCTCGCTTTCCCAAATCCTACTAGCCATTCTTTTTTTAAACACTTTTCCGTATTGTAAACGAGAATCGGTGTCCTCATAGCTGTGTCTCAGCCTCCAAAGGAGCGGCGGACTTTTACCCCTGCAACTCCGCCTATAAGCCGCATCCGTCAATACTTGATACTTTATAACCGCGTTCGCATCTCCTTGAAAAAGCATTGCATATCACTCTCAAGCCAAATCGTCTCAGTCTTTATTCTATCAAATCACCATGAAGATTCTTTTTATCGGCGCAACAGGCTCCATTGGAGGCGAGGCTCTCCGTCAATGTCTTGCTCACCCAAAGGTCACTTCAGTAGTCTGCTTCGTCCGCCGCCAACTCCCCTCCAACGTCTCAAACAACCCAAAAATTCAAACCGTTATAATAAAAGACTTTGCGATATGGCCGGAAGATGTTCTTCTACCGCACGTTGACGCTGCTGCTATGGTTTGGTAAGCCTCTTGGAGAGATAGCATATGCTAAAGGCTGACACGTGTAGTGCTATGGGGTCGTATAGAGGAAATGTGAATGCAGACATGGAATACCCTCTTGCATTCCAATTCGCCTTTGCGCCTCTTCTGGAGAAGCAACCGAAAAGACATCGATTCCGCTTCATTCACCTCAGTGGCGCATTCGTTATTCAAGATCAGGATGCCAAACTTTGGGTTAACGACTACCCTCGAAAGTTGAAGGTAACTCTCTCCAACGTTGAACATCTACAAGATATCTAATCTTGGCGAACAGGGTCTATACGAAGTACGGTCCCAAGAGTTTGCAAAAGAGCATGCTTCAGTATGGCGAACATTTATGCTCCGACCTGCGGGTGTAATCACACAAAGAAATATGGTTCTTGGCTGTATTGCGAAAATCATTTTGGGTGACAACTGGGTAGTACTGAATAAAGAGTTGGGTGCGTACTTTACTTACCTGGCTATTAATGAGGAGAGCGAGCCTGAGGGGACGTTCTTGATCGAGAATAGACATATCGTTGAAAGTGGAAGGGAGTTCTTGAAAGCTCGAGGATAAGGATCGCCATGCTCAATTCCAAACATTCGAATTAGAGTTTCATCATGTTAGGACTTGAATTGAGGATTCACATAGCTTTAACCTAATGCGACAAGTCAATTGAAAGAAATGAATGCTGTTCCTATATGCATAACGAAAATGAAGCCCTTTAACAATATTAACCGTGATCTCATCAGATACGAAACCTGTAAACAAGCGAACCGTTGTTCACAGGTGATAGTCATCTAGGCGCGCAACTCTCATGCCTCGTCTTTCCCATACACCCTCGATCTTCATATCCCGCGCACCACTGATCTATGTCAGTTCTGTTCTTCAAGCGTGACAGGGCATTAACTTACTCATCTCTCCAAATAATAGTGGGCTCAGTCTGACCCTTGGGAGGGTTTCTAAACACCATGTTCTTTGTCTGTCTAAATGTTAGACTAAGACTCGCCTTCTGTCACGGCAGGGTATACATACCAATCCCAACGACAAATGGATAGCTGGAGGATCGACAGTGATTTTATTCGTAGGTGGTCCACTCTGAACCATAGCAGCAATGTTCTGCGCTACGACTGCCGCTTGTGCTGCACCAGGTCGAGCTGCCTTATGAGCTCCGCTGTCGGCAATATCACCGCAGGCGTACAGGTTCGAATAGGCGGGGTCAGCAAATTGCAAAGTTGGTGAAACTTTGATGAAGCCGTTGGTTTGGTTGAGGATCTCATGTCCTGGGGTGGGTTGCAAGTCTTGTAGAAACTGGTTGTTCGGCGTTTGGCCAGTTGCTGGGATGACAAGATTCGTTGGTATCTTGCGGCCGTCTTTTAACTCGAGTTCAAAATCCGAACCGTCTGTTGGAAATCCTTTGTCTGGAATGACGGCTCGTGTGCCAGTTACCACGCTATTGTGGAACATTTGTTAGTGATATGCGAAGAAAGAATATCATGCTGACTTACTCTACACCAAGCTCTTGCAAACGGTCGCGGATGATAGCATCCATCTTCGGATGATAAAGCTGCATAAGCCGATCTCTTGAGTGTACCAACGTAACCTTCTTTCCGGGATAAACCTCTCCTAGATCGGTAGCCATTTGCACGCCGACCGCTCCACCGCCAACAATGACAATTGACTCAGCATTCTTGATGCCTTGCTGATATGTCTTGAAATAATCTACCGAGGGCTTCTTGTCATCGTGCTGCATGTTACTCGGAGACTGGAGACGTGTCCCGGTAGCAACAACTGCGTAGTCGAAGGGGATCTCTGTTGAGCCTTGCCATGGTCGGTCAAGTGTGATTTGGTTCTTTTGTAGAGAGACTGCTCTAGCTCTCACTATGGCGTGGTTTGTGGCGTTTGGTAAAGAAGAAAAGAAGCCGGTGTATGGGATGAAGGCTTTGTGTTCATGTTCTGGGACGATGGCGAATCGAGGCTAAAGAGTCAGTATTTGCTGAGATTGGGCCGACTGCGTACTTACAAAGGCGAATAGATGGTGAAAGTGACTATGTGGTTCGACCAGCAGGACCTGCAAGAATATTAATACATGGAAGCTGGAAGCTTAAACAGAGTCTCTACACTTACTCTGTGGGTGACAGGTAGAAGTGCAGCAAGTTCTTTCACAGCGGCCTATACATCGTCAGTAGCTGTGACTTGCAGTGACATTGGTACACTCACAAGCCCAACAAAGGAGCCGCCGACAACAATAACATTCTTGAGTCCGGCAGTCATGTTGATCAATAAAGTAACAGAATAATGAAGAATAGAAAGCAACAGATATAATTTTACAAGGATGTAAAGGGTCTTTTATCTATCTACAGCCATCTTATCAATCTACGGGGTCTCCGCCGGATGTACGCTTTGCCGGACATCCGAATGTGCTTGCCGAGATCGGCTTCCTCCAAAATCCGGCATTCGGTTCGGCATCTCTTTGGTAAAAGAGCGAGTCGCGGGGAATTCGCATTGAATAGACCGAATGGGCTCAATGAACACCTTCAAACTACAATTGGAAGTTCAAAAGATGTTTCATAATTCATTTGCTTGATCCTGTACTATCTCGATCAAAACATACACCGATAGTTTTGGTTAGCCGCAGGGATTATTTCGACGCCAGAAACCGTTACAGTCACGTCTCAGAACGCTACATAGGGTGCCTCAGCCTCAACTGACAGTCAATCGTCATGGCATTGAAGAATACTAGCAGCCCTATGCCAAGTTACTTGTGACGGATCACTCAACCCAAAGGCCTTATGCCGCAACCGAAGGCAAGTCAACAGGCGGAAACATCTGCCTACCCTAGAACCTCTGCTCACATACACGCGTCCACCTTCCATGTTGGTCTCAAAATGCCCGTCCAAATCGACATGGGTTTCAGCACGTGGGGTAACCTCACCAATCAGACTGTAAGGCTTAGCGGACGCGATCTGGAGATAGCGGAGCCACGCCAATCACACCCAACAGTCCCTTGCATTTGGCGGGTTAGCGACCCTAGTTTACCGGAGCATGCCCTGAATACAGTGAGTCTAGGCCCTGGAATGAAAGCAGCAGACTCAAACGAGTGGGATGTCATCCAATTTCAGTGTTGGTCAGCCAAGACCAGCCCGTTTATTTTCTGACCCGTTGAGCGGCTTGGCTATGTGACATTTTCGACAGCTGCTTGCGCCTCTTTCTCCTCTTTCTTCTCAATTCAAGCATGTCTCATCTGCAATGAAGTCATGCGACCTTCTCACGCAAACATTGGCTTCTGGCTAATATGGTTCATCGCTCTGTTATGGAGCTACCGCAACGGTTACGATGACCCCTCTTCTTTCTTCTACAAGAGCCGAATCGCCTTCGATCGTCGCTTCTCCGCCGCTCGCGAAATCCAGGTCGACGGGTACCTCGAGCGCGAAATATACCCCGTCAAGCACAAGCAGCGCACCGAAGTACAGGTCGACAATGAGTTCCTATGTATCGGTATCCCGAGCATCAATCGTACCACGTCGGCCTTTCTCGCGCACACGGTCGGCAGCCTTGTTGATACGTTGACGCCGAATGAACGCAATCAGATACACATTGTGGTGCTGCTCGCGGATAAGGACCCTAAGAAGCACTTTGCTTACGGCCAGGATTGGCTCTTTGGCCTTGCGGACGATGTACTTGTGTACTCCAACGACAGCAGCGATGCGAATGCCGGGCCAGATCTCGATTACAAGGTTCTCCCGCACGATATTCGCGGCATGGGACGCAGCGACGATCGAGTCGAGAATATCCGTCTAGACCACTCCGTTCTCTTCGAAGCATGCCGACAACGAGACCCCACGTACTTCGCCCTCATCGAAGACGATATAATAGCTTCGCCGGACTGGTTCACACGGTTCAAGAAGGGCGTGATTGAGGTAGAGCAGCGAGCAACTGATGCGCACCACGATTGGATGTACCTGCGCTTGTTCTACTCAGAGATCTTCATGGGTTGGAACAACGAGGAGATCTTTGACTATCTCAAGGTCGTGATCCTGGGCTACACAGGCCTCATCGGTTGTCTGCTTCTCGCTCTGCGCTGTCGCCAGCGCCGTCACGCAGGATCCTTTGCGTCCAAGGACTTCGCACAAACAGTCGCTTTGCTCCTTGGTCTCTGGATCCCTGCTTGCCTCGCACTAGCATTCGTGACAGGCCGCATCTCGCTTCATCGCCTCTTCACGCAAACACCAACTGTCCGCGAAATGCCGCGCTACGGATGCTGCGCCCAAGGTCTCGTCTTCCCAAACCACCACTTGGGACCTTTGCAAGACTTTCTCCGCGAGCCACCGTACCAGTTCCCAGGCGATATGATCATGGAGGATTATGCGCGCGACCATCAATTGACTAAGTGGGCGCTTGATCCGAGCGTGATGCAACATGTTGGGCTGGTGGAGTCTTCTGATGGTCCTCGGAGAGCTGAGGTGTGGAACTTTAGCTTCGAGAGGTTGCAAGGCGCGCGCGATTGATCGGCTGGCGCTGATCTCTTGATTAATTTATGTTGACGCCGTTGAAACGATGCTCCGTTCACGAGCGATACGATCATGTTACGACGCGCCATTCACCAGCACAATTGCGACGGACTTGTCAACAACAGATACAAATCGCTGTACATAACCCACCAACAAATGGAGATGGACCGCATTTACAACACAATGATCTGCATGCGAGAAACTATTGACAGACGCATAGAAGGAGCAGGCTCCCCCAACAGCATTGAACAAAAAAGTCCAATTAAACTCGAAGCCAAGAATATAGTCCCAGTCCATAAAATACCCAATTCTTCATCACCAAGCTTCCACTAGAATAGACTATTCAACTTTGTGAATCAGTAATTATACAAGCTCTTTGCGAAAGTAAACACGTTGAAAGCCGTCCTCTGTCCGTCTCCCAGTCTCCACAAAGCCCATCTTGGGATACAACACCAGATTCTCGACCATAGCCACATTAGTATACAGAGTCAACGCGGTGCACCCTCGCCGTTTTGCAACGTCCTCGGCATACCGCATCAATACCTTTCCATAGCCGCGACCCTGCGCCTTTTGATCAACTACCATGTTGTTAATTCGGAGGTCGCTCGCATTTTCCTCATGGTAAATGACGAATGCGCCGACTATATCCTCATCGCTTGATCGGAGGACGAAGATGGTATATGTGGGCGATGTAAGAAGGGCATTGTAGTCCGTTGACATTGGAGCTGGTGGTTTGTCCATGCGCGGGATGTATTTTGAGTATGCTTCATTGATGATGGACTGGATGGAGGGTATATCGGTAGCTTCTGCTCTTTTGAGTGAAAGACCTGGGGAGGTGAAGGGAGGATCGTCCATAGTGGGAGCTGCGCTTGAGTAGTGATAAACCTGATCGGTTTCGAAGCTTGCCAGAGGAACGATTCGGATTGCAAGTTGCAATGGAGAGCTGTGCTCTGGCGCGATAACAATGCTGGATTACGCCCCGAAGCCGGAATGACAGGGACGACGCAGTGAGTCAATCGGGCAGCCGCGACCATGGAGCAGGGGTACTTACATTACTGAAAAAGATACTTATAGACGGACAGACCCCTACTAATTTAGCAGCGGCAGCGGCCGCGAAAATGTATGTCTTTGCCTGAGCTTATGTACCGAAGGCCAGCTCTTGCGTTCTTCAATGGAGTTTTCGTCCATGGCTCAAGGCCCAGGATCATTTGGGCAACGGCGCCGGACCGGTCCGGGAAAGGCCACAAGCTAATTGCCTTACTGTCTTGTAGCTAATACGACAATGCCACATTGATAAAGATGTATTCTTGCTCTGCTGGTCAATCGCTCGATGAACATTATTTTGACTATCCTTCGAGCTTTTTTGAACTATCGGCCTGTAGTAAGGAAAGATGGAGAAGCTCTGAAGGACGATATGAACCTGTCGTCTACACAAAGTCCCACGACTCACGTCTTCAAATCGTAGCAAAAACATCATGTCTTTGGAAGGAGGCCCCGGCGCAGTATTTCGAAAAGAAGAAGCCATCACACAGCTCCGCCCAGATATACAATAAACGGCGAACACTTAGACCCATACCTAAATTTAACAATATCCCGAAGCCCCCAATCGTCTTCCTCAGATCGAAGTTTAATTGAACCAGGGCGATCTTGATCTTGTGTGGGGTGACTTCAGCCCAGTAAGCCGAGTTCGTCGATCCCATATGCATGCAAGCACGCCAATGATCTCATGATATCACGAATGCAATAGTGATGCGATCATAGATGTGTCGTCATCACCTATAAAACTCCAATTGTCTGCAACCCTTCTCCTACAGTAAATCACATTTCTTTTGCACAAACATCAACAAACGAAACATCACATACATCATCATGTCTGACAAGCCCACCACCAACCTCACTGGCACCATGCCCAAGGCCATGGACAAGGAAGGAAGCATTGGCAAGCAGTTCACTGGTAAGAAAGCACGTTGCTCCTTGTTATGGCATATCTAACCGGCTTTGCAGAGCAAGGAGCCATTGGAGGTACTGCACAAAAGATTGGAGGACCTTTTGACAAAGACGGTGCAATTGGCAAGCAGTTTACTACAGGTGGAAGTATTGGAGGAGCAGTCCAGGACAACATGGGCGGAGAGAAGAAGGCCTAATTTTACCGGTCTATAATTAATTTAATGAACTATCAATATGTCCAAACGTTGCTCCCGGGTTGATTAATTGCATGTAAATGAATTGCGACCGCCAAATGCTCTACGATTGCTGCCCTAATAAGCTGTCTGGCTGTTTCTGTGCTGTAACTGTCAGTGATTGTGTTATGTCGTCCATTATGGTGACGCTTGTACTAGCGCCAAGCGCTGACAGCAGAATGATCTCCGCTGTCATTGGCTCTTTCCTTCTATAAAGGACCAAATCTTCCGGACCTCATACAGACGAGTCGGGAATGTTGCGCAAACAGTGACGACGATGTGATGTGAAGTCGCAAATACTGACGCACTTCAATATGTACTTCCCTTGCAGATGGCATGAGCTCTTACCAATCAGCCTATTCTCATTTGTCAATCATGCGCATTGTACGGCTCATTGACAGCTTCCTGGCGACAGCTCCCATGATATAGAGAGCTGCATCACGCGCAGCTTGCTCTTTCCACATAAGCATTTTTCTTCCGATTCATAGCTTCACAGCCTAGAATGCTCTTCTCAGTAACTTCGGCTGCTTTAAGAGTTTCTCGCGTCTCTCGTCGCTGCACGGTTCACCTATCTTTCAGAGCGTATCAGTCCACCATGGCGACTTCTAAATCACAGCAGTACTTTCATACTTCGGGCGTGACCGACTCGGTCTGGGTGCATCAAGATCCCGTTTCGAACAGACCTTCCTTTCAGAAGCTGAATCAAGATATCGAGACTGATGTATGTGTCATCGGTGCTGGTATTGGAGGAATTTCCACGGCATTTGAGCTTGTGAAGAGAGGCCGAGAAGTCGTCCTTCTTGAAGCCCGACAGGTTCTATCAGGAGAGACCGGTCGTACCAGTGGCCATCTGACCAATGACCTGGACGATGGCTATACCGAGATTGCTAAGAAGCACGGTGATGCGGGTGCTAAGGCTGCTGCTGAGAGTCATGCCTGGGGAAGGGATCGCGTTGGCGAGATTTCACAGATGCTGGGCATCGAATGTGAATATCGCAAGCTACCGGCCTACGAAGTTTCCCAATATTCTACCAAGGAGAAGAAGGAACATGAGGAAGAGATGAACGAGCTGCGTAAGGAAGAAGCAGCGCAAAGAAAGTATGGTATCGATTCCCGATTTGATGTGAGTACCCAGCCCACGTATCATTTCAAATGTGTCGCACCATTCTTCTATGGAACTCTAGCTAACTCTTTACCCAGGAAACACTGGCCGTCAAAGGTTGGGATGGAGCCATCGACCAGCGAGGAGGTCTCATCGTCAAGGATCAAGCAACCTTTCACCCAACAAAGTATCTCAACGGAGTCCTGAAGTGGCTTGAGTCTCAGCCCAACTTCCAATGCTTCGACCAAACACGGGTCATGTCTGTTGAAGAGAAGGGTATTGAACTTTTTGGAATTGGTAACAAATCCGTTATCATCCAGACCTCCGATGGAAAGACTGTGAAGTGTAATAACGCTGTCGAAGCCACATGCGTTCCTCTCCAGAAGCTCAGTGTCATCGCTCAGATGGAGTTCATGCGATCATACTGTATTGCTGCCAAGGTCCCAAAGGGTGCTATCGAGGATTGTCTCCTCTACGACCAGGCTGAAGAGTACAAGTATATCCGTTTGACAGCCTGTGACGACCAGCACGACTACCTTATTGTCGGAGGCTGCGACCACAAGGTTGGCCAGGAAGATACCACTACCGAATTCCAGGAGCTAGAGGACTGGACTCGCGAACGCTTCTCACAGGTTGGCTCTGTTGACTACAAATGGAGCGGTCAGATCTTTGAACCTGTTGACTTCATGCAGTTCATCGGCAAGAACCAGGGCAACGACCACATCTATATCATCACCGGAGACTCTGGCGACGGTTTGACACATGGAGTGCTGGCTGGTCGTCTGATTGCAGATGAGATCGACGATATCAAAAACCCATGGGCCGAGGTTTACTCTCCTAAGCGCATTGCTTCCATGGTCAAGTCACTTCCAAGCATGGTTTCACATGATCTGCAAATCAACGCGCAGTATAAGCGATTCTTGGAGTCTGATATCACTGATATCGAGGATCTTGGTCGCGGTATGGGTGGTGTATTGAACAAGGTAAGCACTCAATTTACTCATCGCTGAGCATAGACTAACCTTCTCAGGTCGGATCCAAGCCCATTGCGGTGTACAAGGACGAAGAGGGTAATGTCAAACAGTACAGCGCTTTGTGTCCGCACCTGAAGGGTGTTGTGTGTTGGAACACTACTGAGAAGAGTTTCGATTGCCCTGTTCATGGCAGTCGATTCTCTCGAGAGGGTATTTGTGTTATGGGACCGGCAAAGGGTAACTTGCCTCCGGTAGATGATGCTGGTAAGGCTGACCAGGAGAACGTCGCCGGTAGTTAGGCTATTGAGCGTAGGCTATGGGGATCCATTAAGCATTCTCCCCCCACTAAATAAGAAAACAACCCAATTGACTTGATACATGGCCCAGCCTCGAGTTCGCGTTCTACACCTCTTCATTGGATGCATCGTACCCATAATTTTAGGCTCTTCCAGATGCCCGTTTAGCCCGTATCCGTCTCTGAGACGGCATGTTTATATACGCGGAACATCGATTGGGCCCGACGGGTATACGCGTACAACTCCCTAGCTCAAATTGATAAGCTGACACGCGTCCGCGGACCAATGACTGTTCCCTCACGTCAGATCAACTGGTATGCACCCGAGGAATCCGAGCCATGACGACAGAATAATCCCGACACTTTCAGGCTGAAAGCTCACGTCACCTTTTGTGACACCCTTTCTAAGCGGGGTAAATCCACTGATGACGCCAACATCCGCTTGCCTTTCGACAGCGTCATCTCCACTCACTATCTCAACGTCTGGGCATCATTGACCGTTGTCCATCACTGAAGTTATACATATCAGCCCTTGGCCCTGGCTGAAACCTTTTCCTCTTCTGTGCCTGTTTCCTTTTCCTCCATCTTCACCTTTCTGATAGTCAATATTTTTTTTTTACTCTCACAATGAGGTCTCTTTTGACTCTCACTTTGGCTACGGCCACTTCCGCCTTTGTCCTCCCAGAGTCTCTCGATGGTTTGAATGCTTTCAAGGATGATATCAAGCAGACACTCGAGGATATCCCCGTCCGTATCCGCAAGTCTCTTGATGAGGCGACCGATCAGCTCGGCACTGAGATCTCTTCCGCTCTGCACCACAAGCTCCAAGACGAAGATGCTTTCTTCAACGAGTTAGCCGACGACGAAGAGACCAACACTGAAGAGTTCGCTTCCATCTTTGGCCGAACGGGTGGTGACTTTACAGGCCATACTACATACGAGCTCATCGCCAAAAGCAACTACACCAAGAAGTTCTTCAAGCTCGTTAAGGAGCACGAAAAGTTCGGAAAGTTGCTTAACAGCACTGACCAAAACTATACTCTCTTCGTTCCTATTGATGAGGCGTTTGAGCATATCCCCCATGACAAGAAGCACAAGCCTAGCGACGAGTTTGTCGAAGACGTTCTCAACTACCACCTTGGTGTTGGAGAGTATCCCGCCTCGAGGATTCTGTTCACACATACTGTTCCTACTACGCTGAAGGAGAAGTTGCTCGGCGATAAACCTCAGCGTCTTCGAACTAGTGTTGGGCTTTCTGGTGTGAGGGTCAACTTGTACAGCAAGGTCATTGCCGTTAACTTTGTGAGTATCCCGACGAACCTTCCCACCTTGAACTGGACTAATACTGTATAGAAAACCAAGAACGGTATCATCCACGCTGTCAACAGAATTCTCGTTCCTCCTCCTTACATCGGCAAGGAGATCAGCCTCTTCCCCGCCCAATTCTCCACCCTTCTTCTCGCATATGACAAGACCGACTTCGTCAAATACATCCACGACGTCCCCATGGTCGGCAGCACTGTCTTCGCGCCCTCCAACGAGGCCTGGTCGCGTCTTGGTCCTCGCGCCAACGCCTTCCTCTTCAACACCGAAACCGGCAAGAAGTATCTCCGTGCCTTGCTCAAGTACCAAATCGTCCCCAACGTCACGCTCTACAGTGATGAAGTCTACTATGGCGATGAGAAGCAGACATCAAAGAAGCTCTTTGGACATGGTGATGACTTCCACATTGAGCTGCCTACGCTTTTGGAGAGGAGCGTTGGGGTTGATGTGCATACCTTTAAGAGCTGGACTACTATTGTGTTGAATGGACATGTTGTTGTTGGGTTCAATGATGCCGTTGGTAAGAATGGTGTTATCCATGTTCCTCGAACTATCCCTATTCCTCCTCACAGGAAGGGCGAGCACCCTGACAGCGTGGATGGTGAGATTAGTGTCGAGGAACTTAAGGAGAGACTGCAGGATTATGTGGAGGATGGTGATGAACTTGACTGGCAGGATGGCGAGTTGTAAGCATTGGTTCTCACTACTCCAGGCTTTTCGAGACGCAGGTTCTCATACAATGTTAACATCGCAATGAGTACTATAAAAGCTGTCCTTCTTCCAAGATGTCAGCAGTCAGACACTTTTGACGAGGAACTAATTTACTGCTAACAAGGAAATGTTTGGCTGGCAACAGCTTGAGAGAAGGAAAGCCTTTATGGTGCCCCCCTCGATGTTACTTTGTATAGTTCAAGATATAACATTTAGTAGCAAAAAGCTTGAATATCATCGATCGTGTCCATGTTGAGGTCAACGTAAAGTAATTACGGATAGATATGGGAAATAGTTAAGTAGAACAACGTCTTTATTTATGAATTAATTAGTAACGAAAAAGGGTTTTAAGATGCATATTTTTAAATCCAGAACTAGATCGCATTTCAAATGACAATAGTTTCATCTAAGTGGGATAGAGTTATTGTTTGGTTACCAAAGGACAGCGGCTCACTATATTGATCAACTTATAGAAACCGGCACTCAGGTCAAGGTGATGATGAAAACTAATTGTGTTGATTTGAACTGTACAACTTGATAACTGACATTCAAAAAAAAACTCAAATAGATGATGAAAACTAATCCTTCCAGAGTTGCTGCCTGGAAGCGCATCCTATTCACTGAATTAACAACCGGATCCACCAGTCCCCCATCGTGAAGGAATTGTTATCACACAAAAACAGTGGTTCGTTCTGCTTCTCCCATCTACCTCGCTGGCCTTTCACCCTTAACATCCTCTTTCACCAATATTTTCATCATTCCTTGACTGCCCCTTACTCCATCCGCATTCAACCATTCCATCAAGATGACTTCATCCGAGGACTTCTCTGGCGATGCCATTCCAGAGATCAAGTCGGACGCCTATACCATCTCTAGTCACACCCTATTCTCCGTCGAGGAATACGGCAAGAAGTGGTACGAGCGCGGTGTCGAGGTCGGCCTCGCTCAAGCTACAGGAGAGCTTGAGGACCTTGATTGGGCCTTTCCGTCGGAAAACCATGAGAAGACTATCAACTCTTTGGCCGCTGAAAACGACAAGCTGAAGCGACAAGTCGAAGAAATGAAGGCCTACAAGAACATTGCAGTTCATGCTCGTAAGCATTACAACTAGCCTTTTACGGATGTTATGTATTGATTTTGCCTACAGGAAATTCCCTCGACAGCATCGCTGTCAACACCGCGAACCTTCCGGGCTTTTGGAATGGAGGCGGGGCCTATGAGCTGTACAGAAAGATTCTTGAACTGGATGCTCAGGCCCTAGCTTCCAAAGAGGAGTGCCATAGAAAGATGAACAAGGCTTCTGGTAAGGCCTAAGCAGAGGGCTGAGATTCAAGAAGGCGAAGGCGAACGCAAGCGTAAGGGAAACCAACCGTCGAGGTTCTCATGGCTAGGCATTTTACGGTGCTTGGGGCTTTCTGGCTGGGCTTTCCACGCGAGCTGTGGTATTTGGGAAGAATGGGGATAAAGCTCTCTGGGGTTGAAGGAGGAAGCGAGGCCTTCATCAGGTGACGATCAAGATATTCCCAATACAAAAGTCATGACAATTGATCCAATCAAACAAGGCAATATTTCATTTTTGTTCTTATCGTTACTGACGATGTGGTGATGAGTTCGCGGAATCCTGAATTCAGCCTCGTATTCTAGGTACACTCATTACTGACCTCAGTTACTCTGATAAATACGACCTTGTTCGATCTGCACCACCAAAAAACATTATCAATCTTCCTGCTATCCTAGTTGGTGACTGCTAGTGCTAGATTATGGCACCTTCTCATGGGTTCGTCACTGCCCGACAGCTGTCAACTGCTAGCAGCTGGCGGGTGATCTTACACTTGCTTGAGAATGCCCACCAAGGTGAGCACGCAGATAACTTCTCAATGCAAAATGATTTCTCCCCAAACACCTGACACCTACTTGTTATTCCCCGTCCTGCATTGTATAATTTCTCTTAAAGGTCTGCCGAATCATCACAAACCAAGTTGAAAATGACGCCCATCATCATAAAACCCAAGTTGCGCTCTTCTTCCCCAGCTTCTTCCCTTCCAATCCCTTCCTCTCCGGCTTCATTGGCCACTGCCTCATCGTCATCTTATCCTTCAGTCACTAGGAGCGCCACCAAGAGTCAGGTTCGCCTCCATCGCGGCTCGAAGGCTTGTCCCATTTGCAAGGCGATTATCATCAACCGCAACAATGCACTAAAGCGTCACGTCGAGAGGCACGTGACACTCGCCGAACTCAAAGTACAAACTCATTATATCTCACTAGTAACCTACACTGAGACTTTCTCCTAGGCCACGAACTTCAATCTCGAGCCTGACCGAAACGGGCTGTCCGATGCCGACACAGCTCTCGCCCGCAAAATGTGGCAATCCATCCCCGCCAGGATCCGCAACTCTGGTGGTATCTTCCAAGATGGTCCTCTTGCTGGAAAAGGAGAGGTTAACGGCATGCCCGACGTGTTCATGGTAAATGGCCGACTCAAGAGGAAGTTTATGTGGATTCGGAAGGATCTTGGTGGGCGAATTGGAAGACGACCTCTGAAGGCCTTGAAGGATGGGAACTCTGGGATTGTTGACTCTCCGAATAAGTAGGATTGTTAAGTCGCAACTCATTGGTTGAAATCAAGACTTCATGAGTATTGTTTTAAGCAAGACTTTACAATTTGACGTTATTCCTCAGGAGAGGAGCATGTCTAGTACGAAGGGCTATTCAACACGTTGGGTTAAAGATGAGTGTGCCAAATCCTGGTCATTTGTGTATTCATGTCAATTCGTTGACATAGACTGAAAGAAGGAATACGAGAAAGAATACTATTTTATGTTGTAACTATCGGCTAATAACTACCCACGCCAAGATACAGAAGGCTCTCAGTTTCTCTTCGGAGGCTCTGGAAGACCATACTTGAACGATAGCAGAGACTCGGCGTCTTGCTTCCCCAAGTACTCCTCAAGGCTATCCGTCTTGACAGGCTTCTTAAGCTGGTCAGGCGTGATAACCCCTTCGATCCCTTCGGTATATCCATACTCATCCAAGTAAGCAGGTCCATCAAGAACTTCATACGGAAGACCCGTTTTCTTAAACATCTCCTCTTCAGTCATGGACTTCAAAGTAGCCTTCTTCCCTGTGACCTTGCTCCAAGTTTCGACGACCTCAGTCATGGAGAGCTCGCTGTCGTATGCCAGCAGTTTTGTTCTAGCAGGCTCAGTTTCCACTAGAGCTTGGACGAATAGGCCAGTCGATTTGGCGGTATCGATAATGGGCATTCGAAGCTTCCTGGAGGCTGGAATCTCCAGGACAAATTCACCAGTCTCCTCATCCTTCTTGGGGTACAGGAACGCGTTGGTAGCGTAAGCTCCCACGTAGATATAAGATGTCTTCTGGGCTAGCTCAGGCACCTCGTTTTCGATATAGTTGACAGCCGCAGCCTTAGTCTCCCAGTGATGACAGTGAGAAAACCTTCCCTTCGAAACGTCCTTCATGGGTCCGAGAGCAGAGTAGATGCACTTTTCGAGAGTCTCAGTCTTGGACGCAGCGTATGTCGCATTCCTGACATGTAGACCCTCGGTCTCATATCCGATACGTTGACTAGTTGACTGATCTTTTCCGTCCGCTAGGGCAGATACATAAGGCGCCCAGAAGTCTGTGTTGATGAAGATGGCATGCGCGCCCTTGAAAGCACGGACTAACGACTCTGCATCGTTCATGTCTGCTTCAACGATCTCGGCTCCAAGGTCTTGCAGTGTTTGTGCTTTGGGAGATGTTGAGCTGCGCGTAAGAGCGCGGACATGCCAGTTGGGGAGGTTGAGAAAGGTTCTGGCGACAGAACCTCCTTGGGTGCCTGTGGCGCCAACAACAGCGATGGTTTTGGTGGACATTTTTGGTGTTTGGTGGATATGAATCGAGTAATTGTCAAAGTTCAGTGGAAAACGGGAATAGCTTGCAATGATTTGAGAAATTGATGTTTGACATTCTTATAGTATTTATACCAGCTGGCACTTTCCTCATGATGCTCTCTTATTACTGCAAGCGACAGCTCGGCGATAACCTCAACTATTGTCCGATTGGACCTCCAGCAGTAAGCCACTGAAGATGGGCATCATACGCTGAAGCGGCCGAGCACTGATTGGTTCAAAAACCGTAAGCCAGACCGCCCCACTCCATGTTGGGCTTAACCACCACGCAAATCCGTCATCGGGATTTGCTTGCTGACGGAACCACCGCCTCATTATTCTCGTGCATCTTCTTTTTGTCCGAGAGACTGCAGGAAAATGACTGCCATTGATACAAACAAGGCCAACACTATGAAACGGAGTAGTGGCGGTGGCCAAGATGTTCAGCCGTCCGCTAAGCGTCGCGTTTTAACCCCTGCCAGGAGGGCGCAAAACAGGCTGGCGCAAAAGGCATACAGTAAGTTGATGAGTACCAAATAACTATGACTGCTTGTCCCTAATCGAGTGGCTCGTAGGGGAAAGACAAAAAGAAGAGAGAAAGATAATAAAAGAGAAAAGGTCTCGAGCGAAAGATAATCCGCGGCTTCGGCCACTTTTGAAGCGCGATGCACCAGTGCGAGAGGAAAACCAGAGCCCTGACCAACTTACCAATTTCATTGAGCCCGTGTCGCCCAGCACCACCGAGTCAAGCAATGAATCGAATTTCCCAGATGTCTATCTCAACATGCTTCAATTCTTCCCAACTGCCTTCTTCGGGTCCTGTCTCGCTAACGCAACGTCGCTGGGCTTCGACCTTGATCTCGTTGCAAATTGCAACGCTGATAACATATCTCCATTCTTCCAACCCAGCATCTCTGGAACCCCAAATTGTAGGACACTTGGCGCAGCGTTTATCTCTTCCTTCAATAATACCAACGTTCCCCTGCACTTACGGCCTACAATGGCGCAGATTCTCATACCCCATCATATAAGCTTGGATTTGGTTCCCCTTCCGTTTCTACGCGAGCGCGCTATCATGGCATCTGCTGCTTTGCCTTCTACTTTCAACATTTGGGAGATGAAACTTGATATATACGCTAGAGGAGGGTTGACAACGTGGAGGATGGGTTCTGGAGTGGGAGAGAAGTCCAAAGATAGCTACCCACCCTGGGACATGAAGAGTTGGGAGGCTGCGCCGTGGTTCTTGGATAAGTGGTGCATGGTCATGGGGAAGGATTATGACAAGATTCAGCAGCAGAGTATTGGATGGCAGGTTGTAAGAGATATGATATGCTCACAAGATACGTTCCAAGGCTTCAATGAGTGTCTTGTAGCATAGTACTACAGAATACAGCTATACCACAGGTCTCGCGCCATATCCTCATGTTGGAACACCTCTGGCCAAACTACTGCTCTCAATGCCAGTCTCACAATATCCCAGTCCGTGATTCTGGTCATAAAACTCCACTCTCTAATGAACCCTTCATAAGCTACGTGCATCTCGTCCAACATCCCACCAGCAGAGGCAGTCGCTCGGTCAAGGCTCATCGCACCAAGAAACGCCTTCCAGAGCCAGAAATTGGAGGGTACTAGAGAATGGCTTCTCTCAAGCTCGAGGTCCTGGTAGAGAATAAACAAGACGCGCCGATGAAGATGTGGCTCGATTGGATCACCGGCGTTCCAGAATCGGAGGATGGTATGGAGGTAGAGACCTGCCGCTGCACTCAAGCCAGACCATGACGATTTCAAAGAAGAACAGGACCCGGAAGGCATTTCTCTTTCCTTATCGCTGGATATTGACTCGATATGTGATCCAACGACGAGCAGAAGTAGTCTCGTAGCGGCTCCTTCCTGCCACATCATCTGTTGATCACTAAAATCCATCGCTAGCGCCCTCATGCGAGATGTGGCCGTAAGCGTAGCCAAGCACTCCACAATTTCTGTACCATCGATGTCAACAAACTTTGAATCTGGAGGGAGGTCACTGAAGAAGAAGGGTAGCATCTTTAACGCCTTGAGTCGGATATCGAGACCCTGCATCTCATGTTTATGCCATTCATGCATGAGCCTTTCGACTAGAGCTGGCGAGGGCTTCTGGCCTGATTTAGTCACGCTGCCGTTGACGAGTACGTCTTCGACTCTGCTTTTGAAGCCGTGGATGAAATTGTAGGCACTTGAGTCCTGTTAGTGTCTTAGGAGTGTAAGGAGGGTAGAGAAGGGTCACGAACAATAGAACATATCGGCTCGCCAGCTCATCATCCACATTATGCTCTATCGGTGCCGTGATATGAGGTGGCCTGTGAAGGTCCATGAACTTCATCAGACCATCCATATGTGTCTCTGATGTGACGATATTTCCAAGTGCACACTAAAAGCGTCAACCGATGTCCGTTTTGAAGAGCGGTGAATGTAGACCTGTTACCTCCGAAAAGCACAAGGTGGAAATGTTTCTCACACAAATTGCATATTTAGTATCGGACTTTTGAAGAAACTTGTTTACATCACTCATTGTCTGAATCTTGTGAAACAAGAAAGTGGGTTCAAAAGACTGAAGCTGGCCGGCGTTCCAGGCATAATGGAGTCCAGCTATGAGCATGGTGTTGCGCAGTGCATCACCGCTGTGTGCAACTGATTTGAGCCTAGGATGTCAGGACTCATTGTGAGAAATTTGTGAATCAGAGTCCTTACAAGCCTTGTCGTTTCTCCTTCGGTACAACGTCGAACGGGTCTTCTAATTGGTAGACTTCTCTTCGTCAGTGCCCCAAATTCTTATAGGTATAGCCGGCTTACAGTAGTGAAACAGCTCATCAGATCGGTAAGCCATGGGAATTGGTCGTGTCGCAACAGATGTACAAGGTCCAATGGCTTTCGATATAGTCATTGCATTAGCCCAAGGCTGCTGCTCCCCTGGAAGACATTTCTTCCTCCGCTCGCGAAGCGGCAAGACTGCAGAGGGATATTCGCATCGTTGCTGCACTGATGTGCAGTTTCCACTGGATCCGAAAGTCAGCAAGTTCTCTTCCAGTCAAAAGCATAAGATTGTGCCAGAGCGTTTTACTAACCAGATTGGACGCACCTCATCGCATTTTTGGTGGCGCTGTCTGCATGTCAGACACCCCGTTCGGCTGCGGGTGTAATACTTTTTTTGTTTCGGCTTCTTGACAGCAACTTCAGCTGAAACAACCATGATAGCGGTGGTGTAACGTGAAGCGCTTGTAATTCGTTGAAATAATGTGAAGTGAAGATTATTTCTCGTCAGACAAAATCCCTGGTGTCGGTGATGCTGACAGTTGGCGCTAAGCTGCCTTTGGACGATTGCGCGTGTAGACGAGCAAGGGTCCCCTTGATGTTGGAAAGATGCATCATTGCAATTAGGTATCAAGTTGTTGTAAGAGCATTCATTGCTAGATTTCCATATGTAGCTTGTGGTGCATGCACCGCCACTAAAAACGACTTGATAGTCATTCTGAAGCGCTATATAATGAACTTGGAACCAGGCATTGGCAGGCTTCGCTTCTTCTGGGCAATTACGCCTGAAGGCACTGTAGTCCGAGGGTATTGAAGATAAAAAGGTGCGGTCAAATACAATCATTCTGTTGTCGGGGTCACCGAGACAACTCCTTTCCATAGCATAATAATGCTCAATCCAGGAATTCTCCCAAAACGTCAGTAAACTGTATCCAGACACAAGCATGGTTTGAAGTCACACACAAACACGCGTAACACGTGTTCCTGACTATAAAATGAAGACTCTCTCTCCAAAGACTTCGTATAATATTTAGAATCGAGTAGAATCCCTATACTTCGCTGGTATCATTCTCTGAAGATACTATAATGTCTCAGTCAAACGCTGGGATACTCTTTACCATTCGAAGTCTACGCAGTGGAGACGTTTGTGATCATGCCAGACGGTTCGCCAATGGTCGATGCTGGTGCTACTGTGGCTGCAAAAACATCATTCAACAGAGACACTATGGTCGGTGCAATCGCTGCATTGAGATACATCCTATGCCTGTTATACCCACCCCAGAAAGTCAGATCCAAGATCACTAGTGACGGGAAGCTGAAAAAGAGGGGTCTTGATTATTACTGTCGCCAGAATGTGGTGGAAATGGCATGGGTTCGCGGACAGTTTATAGGTGAATAGGTATGGGCAGATGGCTCGGAGATGCGCAAGCACAGAGTTTCACTCATTGAAGTGAAGGCGAAGGGATGCGTTGCTGACGTTGATTCATTGTCGAGTCCAATTTACATCGTGAAGCACTCCTCGCAGTCATGGATATAAGACCAGGTCATATCAACAACAACCATGGGGTCAGTAAAAGCACACAACGCCTCAAGAAGAAACCAAAACGAAAAAGGAATTCAAATACAGATCATCAAGAGCCATGTCTCATCAGAACAACGCTACTCCACCCACTTCCCCTATTCAGGAGGTCAACTTCCCTGATGGTATCTTAGAAGCAGCTAACCCTCGATGCCTATGCTATTGCAATTGCAGAAGGGTCGTCCAGGATAGGTACTTGATGCGGTGTAACCCCTGTATAGAAAATTGTCCTTTGGCTGGTAACTCAAACGAAGGTAACTTGGAGGCTCTGATCGCTAAAGATAGTGTTGAGGTTTGCCCTTCTGAATAGATAGTAGATGTTATGGGATTGGGCAATGGAATGGGCTGCGCGTTGATAGTATAGATAGGACGTTGTCATACTTAATGCACTGAAGCACAAATAAAAGGGTCTGTTCTTGGCTGCCACAAGTTATCCCAGTCGTGTGATCACACGAGATTGTTAAAAGAATGCACATGAGGACCAGTTATGCACGCAAGAGCATTTCATACATATAAATAGCAATCCGTTCGTGCCTGAATACTTGCCTTTCCGCAATTCCAGACTCAAGAAGCCTCTTAGAACAAAATAGACGTAACGGCCATGCCTTATTACGACAGCCTCAACCTTAACATCGAATCGGCATATGATGTCTTGGAAGCAGCTAACCCTCGATGGCAATGCCCTTGCATTTGCAAAAGAATCGTCCAAGATGCATCCTCGCGGCTGTGTGGCCCTTGCAAAGATGTCTGTTCTTTAGTTACTCTTCAGGTCTCAAGTGAGAGTGATGAAGAAGGCAACCCAGCAGCTTTGTTTGCGAAAGATGAGCGTCGAGGATTATCATTATTAGTAACCGGTGGAAGTGATATTGGGTCGACGAAGGAGGTAGTCATACCTTGCTTCAACAACCTCAACCTCAAACAGCCTAGCATGGAAATGAGTCCCCCTCTCCACCTATCATTCTAGCTCAAGAACATCTTATATTCCTTACCACATCCGATCATGGCGGGAGACAGCTTCCCGATCCGTTATGTACGTACTTATGCGTCTGCAGGAGGATCGTTAGACGAGCGTACATAGGGCACTATATTGAGGAGGCTTTAGTCTACCCAGAATAGTAATCAAGTGAATTTTCAGATCCCCACTGCTCGTTTCCTGCTTCGTGGGGTGTTGATGTCTACGTGAATGGTCAACCAAACCCCAAACCCACCGCCACCACTTCCATCACTAAAGTCATTCCAGTATAATGCCAAGACCTTGTGAAACCCCGAAACAGCCAAGGGGTCCAGAATTAACTGTTGCCGTCGGCGAACCTGCCTAAAAGCCTTGACGCTTTTGTTCTAGCGTGCTTGTAGGTATGTGGCTAACGACGCCATAGACGGATAACGATGCCAGGGCGAAAGCTTAAGTTCAGCCCTGGGGTCGAGCCTTTACTAGTTCGGTGGTATTGTGAAGGGTTTTTAAAGGGATAGAAGGCTGCTCTATCCACCTGTAGTCAACGACGTCCTCTCCGATGCACGCACACGATTTGCATCAACCTTCAAAACCTCGATGCTGAGGTGTCAAAGCCACACTTCGGTCTTGTACGACTAAAACGCGATGCGTAATCCAGATGCCAAGGACATCCTCGTATGTTGCGTTCAAATGTCACTTCTTCGGTATTAACTCTGCGTAGACCTCCCAGATCCTTGTCTTCGTCGCCATAGTCCTCGTCGCAGCCCGGCTCAACCTCCGTCTCCGAATACAAAAGCGAAACCTCCTTCTCAGCGACAAGTTCATGGTCGCCGCGTGCATTTCAGGTGTCATTGCTGGTGCTTTCGGTCCTGTGTTTGCAGCTCTTGGTGCGTTTGAGCCTAACGTACACTCAACGCTGGAAGGATATAGCGGTGGAACTACCAATCTCAGGCTGGTGCTAAAGGTGAGAACTGCCGCTGGACTAGTCTTGGGGCTTAAAATTGACGACCGTGACCATCAGCTACTCTTTGCTTCCAATTTCCCATTTTACACGACTCTTTATCTATGCAAGGCGGCCCTCTTGTCAGTCTACTTACAGGCTTTCCCCGAATTTATGGTAAAGAGAAGGATATTCCTCTGGGTTACAATATGGATTACGATCGCCAGCTATCTTATTACCATACTGGTCATCTTTTGTATCTGTCTCCCCCTCGACAGACACTGGCAAGTTACACTCGATTGCATTCGGTTTCCAAAGCTAACTCAACCATAGGGACTTGAGAATTTACAGAACATGCTCCCCTTGGACCTATGCGGTTACATTCAATGTGGGATGGGGACTCTCGTTCCTCGGCGACCTGCTCGGTACATAGACCCGGACTGTTATAAAGTTAAAGACTGACGGTAGTACAGTATTCATTCTTCCCTGGCTTATTGTGCCAGCACTGAATGTAAAAAGATCACTCAGAGTTGGTATCTACTTTACTTTCTTACTTGGAACCGTCAATATCGCAGTCAGCCTCGGTCGCTTCGTCACAATCTTCAAGGCAGGCGCCGACTCTACCATATCACTTGCTGAAATTGGTACCACTCCCTTTCCTTAGGTTGGAGTAAGTTCTAAAAGATTATAGTTCTTTGGAGTGCGTTAGACGCTGAAATTGGTCTTGTAATCGCCTGTTTGCCCTCGCTACGACCATACTTTGGATCACGACATAAATCTGAGAATTCATCGCCCGATAACACGAGTCGAAATTGGATACGAAGGAATTCAAGACTTGGGCTTGAATCGATTCAAAACAAATGCAAGCAGCATGACGGACAAAGTTTTCCGACATACTCTGGAAGACAGAGCATGCGACTTCCTTCTCTGTGGTTTGAAGTTGAGAGAGCGTCGGATGCCGGAAAGGAGCACTGCGCCGATGCAAGCGATATTGAGTTGGGAGAGATCCGGCATCCTGCAAAGGCGTTAGTTATGGATTCAGACTCAGGGAAAGACCTATAGATATAGATACTATGATGAATATTAATGTGCTCTTTGTTCATTCCTGCATAGTTGGTGGTTGATCCCCCGGACTGGCGATTCTCCACCCCCGCATTCCCTCGGAACGGTTCCGGGAGCCAACGACATGTGACACCCGTACACCTTCGGCAGCGGGAGGTTAGCAGCGGATAGCTGTAAGTACAATGGTTAAGTATACAGCCAAGATGCTTACTTGCACAATGACTACGCCGTGACATAAGAAGGGCGTTGCTCTACAAAGGTATGTGCAGTCCCCAGCTTCTCTCGTCTTTACAGCTAGAATACTACAGATACCTCCGCATTCTTAGTGCATTTCATCGAAATGTCAGACTCCAGTTATACTCTCTACACATACTTCCGCTCCTCATGCGCAGCCCGTCTTCGGATTGCCATGAACGCTAAGGGAATCTCTTATGACTTGACACCCGTCAATCTTCTCAAGAATGACCATCTTTCAGATGAGCACAGAGCTCTCAACCCTTCAGGATCAGTTCCCGTTCTCATTCCCCCAACTTCAAACTCCAAGCCCTTCCGTATCTGCCAATCTGTAGCAGCTCTGGAATATCTCGAAGAAAAGCACCCTGAGCATCCTCTGCTTCCTCCTGCATCAGACCCGGAGGGCCGAGCAATCGTGCGAACGCTCGTCAACATCATCAGCGCGGATGTCCAGCCTGTTACAAACCTTCGCATCATGCGACGCGTACGAGAGCTCGGTGGTAATGCAGAAGAGTGGAACTGCCAGCTCATGACGAATGGATTGAGGGCTTATGAGGAGGTTGCGAGGAATACAGCTGGAAAGTGCTCTTTTGGTGATGAGCTTACGATGGCTGATGCTTGTTTCATGCCTGCTTGGTGGAATGCGGAGAGGTTTGGTGTTGATTTATCGGCTTTTCCGACACTCCAGAGGATTGCGGAGAATTTGAAGGATCATCCTGCTGTTGTGAAGGCTCATTGGCAGAATCAGCCCGATACGCCGGATAATCTTAAGGCTTAGGTTTGAGCAGTCTATTTAGTTTTTGACAAACTCCATAAAATCTCTATTTTTACTTGAACAATGGAAGAGGCTCGAGGATGGTTCCAGTGACCTCGCCAAAGCCGACCTTGGAATCACCACTGCCCCAAGATCCCCTCAACACCAGAGTGTCGCCGTTTTGAATGAACTTACGCTCCTCGCCGTTGCTAAGCTGGATAGCCACCTTGCCACCCTTCGTCTGCTCTAGCATACTTCCTTCAGTGCCGGAGTCAGGGCCTGAGATGGTGCCTGATCCAAGAAGATCGCCTGGTCGCAAGTTGCAGCCGGTGATGGTGTGGTGAGCAATCATCTGGGGCCAGGACCAGAGCAGGTTACGAGAGCTGGTCTTGCTGAGAGCATTCTTGTTTCCAGCGGCAGCTTTGGTACGTTAGCAAGTGTATCCGAAGGTTGAGAGTTTGGCACTTACTGGTAATTTCGACTTCGAGATCAATATCCAACATATTGTTCTCCTTCTTTTCCTTCAGGTATGGTAGAATCTCATTATCATTCTTGATACCGGCCGCCTTCGCACCATCAAGTGCATCAGCGAGAACAACCCAAGGACTGATACTCGTGCCCAAGTTCTTAGAAGTGAAAGGTCCAAGAGGAACATACTCCCATGCCTGGATATCTCGCGCACTCCAGTCGTTCATTAGAACATAACCGAAGATGTGGTCATCAGCCTCGTCGACAGGAACGGGGTGTCCCATCTGATTCTCGCGACAGATGAACATGCCCATCTCAAGCTCAATATCCAGCCTCTCACAAGGTGCAAGGTCAGGAACTTTGTTTCCGGGACGCAGGATTTGACCCCATGGTCGATGAATCGGTGTTCCAGAAACGACAACGCTGCTGGCACGTCCGTGGTACGCGACGGGGAGATGTGTGTAGTTGGGTTGCAGCGCGTTATCAGGCCCACGGAAAAGGCAGCCAATGTTGTAAGCGTGATGCTTTCCAGCGTAAAAATCCGTATAATCTCCAATAGCAAGAGGAAGATGGTTCTTGACATCTGAACGCTTGAGTAGGGCAATTTCTTGGAGTTTTTGGTTATCCTTGAGAATCTGGGGGTACGTGGTGTCCTTTGCGAGAACATCTTGGAGGTAACTTCTCACAGTACGGTGAACAGGCCGTCCAAGAGCAGCAAAAGCGTTCAAAGACGATTGCGAAAAGACATCAACATGCTTCTGAACATCTGGGCTACCATTGAAACCATCTCCCTTCGCAAAAGCCTTCAGATCAAGAACATGATCGCCGATAGCAACAGCAGGTCTGGGCGTTGAATCAGATGATGTGGAGATGATGCCAAATGGGATGTTGGCGATGGAGAAGTGAGACTCTGAGGGGATAGATAGCCACGACATTTTAACAACTTGAGTAAATAAAAGATTATGATGATGAGAACGACGATGTCAATTGTATTCTGTCTTGTATACTTTATGGAGCCGTGGCAAGCCGATGCAGCGGGGACTAAGGCCGAGATGCGGGGGATGACGCGAGGCCCGGAAGCGGAAAGGGTCCGCTGTCCCTCGGCCGAGAGATTCCGCTGAGTCGGGCAATTGTAAGCATTGAAGCGGTTATTCCGGCTGAAGATGAGAGTATCCCATCTTCAACCGCCATTTATTTCTACAGTTCCACGTGCAAAGATTCTTTCCCCCTTTTTTTTCGGTCGGATTGTCCTGCGTGGGAGATGCATCGAATCTTCATGGAGACTCTACATTATTACCGTGCTATAGCCAACAGGCGTTATCGATAACAATAGGGTAGGATGATTATTTCTAGACAATACTCCGCATGAATCTCCATTGCAATTACAACTGCATCGTGAATTTTGTAATAAAAATTACTTTAAGATTTATACTCACTGAAGGCCTTTTAGTGTCGCGTTTTGACGCGTTTTCTAGGCCTATGAAGACGTGGTAGGAATGTGAGGCATATTTCCCAGCTTTGAACATCTATCCCACACCATTTGATTCATGCCCTCTCTCCTTCCGTGTCCACTTTGCTATCATCTGACGCAGCTACTGCCTTCCTAGCCATTCGATGGATGTAAAACCTTAATGTACCAATAAGAACAGCACCAATGAGCATGGTCACTCCAGCAAACACTTTGAGGTATGTATAATCACCACCATTCGCTTCCACGAGCGCACCAGCGATAGGACTACCCGTCAATACACCGATCGAAATGCAAAAGTACAGCATTCCTGTCCGATGTCCGATTTCCGACAGGGGCGAGACCTCAACGACCAGTGCTGGGGTCAACGAAATGTAGCTGCCTGAAAAGAAGCCGAAGAATGCTGAGAAGCATAGTGACGCCGCGTTGGACCTTCCAGGAAGCCAGACAGCTAGGGTCAAAATAGCCGACATGGTTGTGCAGACGATCATCATGTTGAATCGACCGAATTTGTCGGCCAAGAATCCGGGGAGGATCCGACCAAAGACGCTCACGGCGTTGAGAATAACGATGGAGTAGATGGACATGTCCCAAGACATACCCATGGCTTGTGCCTCGAGAGGGATGAAGTTAAAGGGGAGAAAGAGTCCAAAGCCAAAAATAGTCATTGCAAGGCAGAGAAGTGAGAATTCGACTTCTTTCATCGGAGTGATGTACGATGCTATTTTGAACGTGGTACGAGCATGAGCTTTGTTGGAGCGAATTGTTGTGACCGCCGCAAGTACGCCAACAAGAATGATGAACGCGACCGTGCGCATCGTCCATCCAAAGCCAACCCTGGGCATCAATCGGTTAACCATAATCGGGAAAATGACACCACCAATTGATGAGCCCGAAATCGCAATGCCATACGCCGTCGCTCTTCGAACCTTCCACCACGTTGCCAGGGACCCAACAGTACCATACATAACAGCACTAGCCCCTAGCGCACTGCAAATTGCTTGCGACAAGAAAACCTGGTAGTACTCTGTCGAGATGGAAGTCATCATCAGACCAAAGACCTGTGCAAAGCCTCCCACAATAAGAAGCCATCTCGGACCATAGTCGTCAAAGACCTTGCCAAGAAAGATGCCTGCGCTGTACGTCAAGCACTGTTGAACCGAGGCTATCCATGCGATTTCGGATGACGAGTATTGTTGAAGGAGGTTTTGTTCGTAGTAGGATTGGAAGACGCCCAGGGAATTTACCCAGCCAAAGGTGATGAACATGGCCCACCAGGCCCCAAAGGTTGAGAGCCAGGCACGGTGGCCTCCATCGATGGGCCAGCCGGGAGCTTCTTTTCTGGTGATGTCGGAAGTCATTGAAGAGACTGAAAAGTAAATATTGCTATTGATGAGTATCCATGGCAGCTACGGCTCCGGAAGCTTTATAGCTTAAGATGAGAAACGTTATCGAGAGCCATTCATTTCGATCGCGAAAGTCCAAATCTCAGACTGTACAGGTGATTGGACAATAAACAGTAAGCCAGATTCACAAACTACCAAGTGGACCATGACACCGAAAAGATCATAGAAATAGTGGAAACGTTCGTCCGTGGAATAAATGGGCCGTAGCGCCGTGGAGTTCCGTGGGGAAATGTGTAGTCCGACATACTAGAAACAAGAGAAAACAGCATGACTAAAGCGACCAAATTTTTCACGGATTCTAACCACATTGCAGATACCCATAGTCACCTTCTCACATTGTGCAAAGAACCGAGGTTGTCTGTCATTTGAGAGAGTGGTTCCAAGCTCTGTTGCCAAGCTAGAGCAGTAGAAGAGCTTCCGTCAGCGACATGGTAAAGTTAAGGTGAGTAAGCAGTATGTTCAATCTTTTCCTAGAACGCCAGAAATATTGTTGTACCTGATACATCAAGTTTGGGTGCTGAACAAGACGTGGGCCAACTCAGGAGAGTAGAAGTCGCATGAGCCGCATCGTCGGGTAGGGGTTGCATTTAAATACTGAGACATTTGCTTACTTTTCCCTTCCCTACACAAGGGAAGAGATAACTACACTAATATCTCCGAACCAAGCCACAGATATGTAACAAGCTCAGTTTGGTAGTGACCCTACTCTGTTTGCTGGTGGCGTCTTTGGTAATTGGTCGACCACCAGCTATCACCGAAACCCCTGTTCAAATCGTTACGTCCGATACCCCTGTTCAAATCGTTACGTCCGATACCCCTGTTCAAATTGTTATGTCCGATACCCATGTCTAAAAGGTTACGTCCGATGCCCATGTTCAA
The DNA here is from genome assembly GCA_004367475.1 of Fusarium camptoceras. NCBI lineage: Eukaryota > Fungi > Ascomycota > Sordariomycetes > Hypocreales > Nectriaceae > Fusarium > Fusarium camptoceras. Next base: position 159,285 of record QGED01000228.1, on the reverse strand, counting down.
ATCGTGAATATCCAATGAGTCGAGGGCAAAAGAAAGTAGGCTGCGCCACTTAAGCATGGCCTGGCGATGATCGAGACGTGTTTTCTCTTTCCCTGAGGAGAGTTGCTTCTGAAACATGCATAATCCCGATACCCTGGTCAATTGGCAGTATGTACATTCGCGACGGCGGCGCTTTTCAACCTTGGCCTCTTTCCAATGCCCTCCACCAGCCTCTCGACTTACGTGATTGGACAGAAGGGGAGATGCTGTCGTTTGTCATAGACTGTTTCGGTATCTAGCGTTTGTTTGGTTGTTGATAACAAGATGGGTTGAGTGCATAAGGCAAAATGATTTCCTAGGAAATGTGCCCGTTCATCCTGGACTTGAGATCTCTGAACTGTTTTACCAGGTTGTTTGTATGTATCCCCTCTATAAGCTGGGATTTTATGGTATGGAACAAACAGACACAGAGGACTGACGGTTGAGTTTTGCTGCTGTTACCCTGGTGCCAGCAGCCGCGGCAATTCCAGCTCCAATGGTATTCACGGTATTTGAGTGGGTGTGTAGGAAGAGGTTTCAGTTAGAACATCCTATTGGCTCTTGATAGGTTACAGCGAGGTGTAGCGGTGAAGGATAGATGCCTGTCAATCGTTCGCACGATATTGGTTGTAAAAAGTGGAAGTGCAGGTTGTCTTTACAAGATGGTAGAGGGGTTTCTCCAAATAATCAGGGTGCAAACATCATACTCCAAATTCTTGTCTAAACACACGTGAAGTAACAAGGTTACTTTGTCTCTTATAGTTTTGACAACTCAAATTCTCTGAAACCCTGACGTCTCTTTCTGCGTTTATTCGCCCTTCCCCCTTATCTCTCATCTCAGATGAAAATAAAGTCCAAAACCCCGGCAATTCCTCCAAGCTACTGTTTCCTTCTTCTTCTTGTGCAACCAACATTCTTTGTACCCCAGTTTGTCCCAGAAGTCATGATTGGACGAGGTGGGAGGTCCGGTAGCCTGCTGTACATATACGCGGCAAAAGCGGAAAGATACATGCTGCATTCACGCAAACAATAGCAACATTCTTTTGGCTTCTCAATTACTCCTCCCGTCTATGACAGCATCAGTCTCCCGTCCGTTAGGATATCAAAAAATTGGCTGCCAAGGGCAGAACAGACGAGATAAGTTGGTCACTTTATGCTAGCTTAGATTGGCATTTCGGCTACTTTATTATTGTAGCCTTAATATTAGAGGATAATCCTTCTGATACCCATCCGGGTAGGATTAATCTCCCATCTTATAACACAATCACTTCTCTACTGAAGATTCACAATTGGTCCATGTACATCTTCTGTTTTGCGGCGAAACTCTGTTGCTCATGACGCCTGTTATCCATCAAACGACATACATGTATGATCTGACGTGCAGCGCTCTGGTCTCATGGTCCGCCTACCACCTCATTCGTCATGAATGATCCCAAGCCGCCCGAGATAATTTCTCAATTCTACAACTTTTGTGAACGTTGGATATCAGAAGCTCGCCCAACTCAATCGCCGAAAGACATCTATTTGATGAAGGTCAATGATGCAGGCCGTCGTTGCAGAGATGCAAATCGCACATGGGAAAGGGAAGGTGTCAATAGCCCGTCAGCAGATCATATGCTTGCTTGTGGAGAGGCTTTCAAAAAGGTCAAAGATCAGAAAGAGGTTGTGGATCAACAAGAGGTTGAGTACCAGCAGAAGCGCAAGGAAGTTGAGAAACTCGTAGTACAGGATCTCTTGAACACACTTGGCCGGTTGATCCCTAGGCTCCTCATCGCCGAGTGGCTAGATGATCAGACAGCTCTGCCAACTCCTGCTCACGAGTCAACTGACAATGAACCTCCTCCTGCCAATATTGAATCAGACATCCAGTTTCCGCTCTTGTCTAGCGAGGATCAGGGACCACCTTTAGACGCAACAGCGACACCCCCACCGGACCAAGTAAATCAGTCAATCAAGGTTCTTCCATTCAGAGGAGGCGAAGCCAAGCAAGAGTGGAAACCACAAAAGCGAGCCATGTCACCAAATTCCGAGCAGCCTGCGACAACCAAGCGCAGACGTCCTGAGTCTTCCGTGCCCTCCTTGACCGACAAGGCGATCGAGTTCGATGAAGTATATCAAGATGGTCGAGCCACGAAGAATTATGTCATCAAGTTCTATCGGGGCCACTATTATATTGTGGAGTGTGAAGAGCATAATCAAGTGTTCATGACCAAGAGTCCTTTGAACGGAGCCCGAAGTCACCTTAAAGGCTTATCTCACCCGGATTTATCCCCTGTAACCGAGACTGCCATCAGATTGCTCGGAAGGGTGGTGCTTGGCTGCAATGACGATCTCATGGAATTAAACAGTTCAGTGGCTTTCAGACCTGTGTACAATGAGAAGGGTCATCCAGATAGTGAATTCCATCCACCAGAGGATCTGACATATGACCGGTTCAATTCTCCACAAACTCGGTACACCCAGAGTGTCCTTAACCCTCAAGTTGATCCACAGCCTGGGGAGGTATACACTGCTTTTTGGCCCAAGGATAAACGTTACTACGCTATTCTGATTCTTCCTTGGGAAAGCTTCCGCCCATTGGGTATCCCAGGATGGGAAGAATCGTCGCTGCAGGATACACCACATCCAAACATCCCTGATGACATCCCAGCGTCCTGCGAGTATGATCCTTGCACTGGTGTCGTGGAATTCGCCGATGCTTACAAATTTGGCGGGCCACAAGCGGCTCAGCGAGAGTATCCGGTCATGTATTCTGATGCAGTGGGCTACCCATGGAAGTGCAATTACGGATGGGTCCCCGTCACTGATATGTGCCGATACGATCCCAGTGATAGCAGTATTCCCCACAAGCGCCAAGTTGACGAATTCTTGCTCAATTACAAGAACTATCAAGCCGGCCTCACTCGAACTACTGACTCAAATGAAGATACCCTCCCCGATCGATCCGATGATACAAACCACACTTCTCCCGAAATTGAACAATCTGGTTCGTTCGTCGATGACAATGTCCTTGTTTCGAAGCATGATTTTGTTTGCGGGTCAGAATGTGAGATCGCGGAGCACGTCGAACAGGAGCCCACGAAGCAAGACGTCGCTGCGCCCGCCAAAGTCCCCTATCCCGCGTCCGATGACCGTCCAACGGAGCAGAAAGTCATGTCGACCTATCAAGAGCACACTTTTGGGAGGGAACGGAATCACCACAAGTCCTCTGTTCCTTTAACTCCTAGAGCACAGTATGCCCCAATGGGACCGACCCCGAATGGGCTTCTACAGATACCTGAAGGGACTTCATCAATTGCATCGCCAGCTACTGGCAGGGTAGATGGTAGGCCGCCCACTGGCCCGAAGGCGGATGTGAATCGGAATAGAAACCGATTGGCCAAGAGAAGAGGAATAATGCTATCAAATTTTATGCCACCACGCCGCTAGTAGAGGTTGGGTAGGTACGGCATCTGTGCAACGGGGTAGGACAGATCGGTGTAAGATGATGCCATTAGTGGAAAGGAAAAGAACCAGATGGGGGGAAAGTAGAAAAGTCATTCATTAATAGGAGTATGCACAGCTCTTACAATGATTAGTTTTAATTTGATGCTCTCAAAATCTGCTGGGTCTAAAAAATATAATTACAACTTCGCCACACTGACATCCGGCCTCAATCTCATGATGGATTGCTGAGTGTTTGATGCAATTAAATTGCCACGCTTATCGAACAACTTCCCCTCAGAATAAGTTCTATTTCCTCCACCTCTTGACGTCTTGCGCTCTTTAAGGTACCACTCGCTCATATTGATCTCCGGCACGAAAATGCGTAGCGCAAAGTCCAGCGTCGAGCAGGCAGTCGTGTCGTCAAACCACATGTGGTTATGCGTAAGTGGTAAGAACGACAGTGCGCCGTCCATTAGAAAAGCCAGTGCGCTCATGTGCTCGATCTGGTCGCCAAGCGGTTTGTGAGTGCGCTGCCATTCTGCGGATACTTTGTCGGTAATGGAGCGGTCTTCTTGTGTTGTCTTGGTTGCTTTGGCGGCGCCGGTCAGGTTCTGGGCTGAAACGCCATCTGTGCAGTACCGCGTCTCAAAGAATTCTGCGTTTGCAGCAAAGGTCTTTATAAAAGCCTGACCCTGGTCCTCAGTAATATTTCCCTTCTCCAAGAGATCCTTGACCAAAGTCTGTACATACGGACAGTCCTCAGCTCTGGGCCATTTGGAGCATGTCGCCTCAGAGTACTCCCAATCCGACGTCTCCCTAATGTGGAAGTCGGCCAAGATCTCCATGCAGACGCGAAACTTGCCATTAGGCTGCTGCTGCTTGACCTGAACTCTGCGCGTGGCAAAAGACCTTGTGTCTCTAGTGTTGGTTACACTGCAGTGCAATTTTTGGTCTGTTGATGCAGGGCCGTGGAAATGACCGACTACCGAGTAGAGGGACATTGTGGGAGGCGCTGTCTGACATGCTGCGTTTACAGCTATGCCTGCTGTACAACCCCCGTAGGCGATTGGGGCGGCATTGCCCATGCGGATGGGGTTGAGGCGGGAAACATATTCCCCTGGGCTGACTTGGTCTACAGCGACCTGCTCTGCGAGTGTCGGCGCCATTTTAATTAAAGTTGTAAAAGTCAACGAAGAGAAATGCTGGTCTTTTGAGATGGAGATGTCCCTGACATTTTGACTAAGGCATAAGGCATCATTGAGCTCGGTTCAAGTGGGTCTACCTCGGCTCGGCTACTAGATAAGTGGATCTCGAATCTGGGGGACGACGCGACGCGTCCAATGCATGTGCTGAGCAATCTTGAGAGATGCTACGTATACCTAGCAATAAATATTCAATTACAGAGTACACTCTGGAACCTGCCGCGTGTATACAGATGTCAGAACGCCCTCTCTCCACACGCCCGCAATCGGTAAACAGCGCTTCTTCGGATCCGAAAGCACCTCCGCGACATCACCCTCAACAAGTACTAGGTCCGCCCTCTTCCCAACCAAAATCTGTCCTCTATCACTAAACCCAAAACAAGCAGCTGTGGTAGACGTTACAGATTTAAGAACATCCTTGGGTAACATGCCGATCCCATGAGCAAACAAGTACATCTCAATATGTATACCAAGGCTATATATTACCCTAAGTCCTTTTCTAGCACAGTTACTTCCTGCTATTAAAGGAACCCCAGCTCTATATATTTTCCTTGTAGTTTTGTAAGCATTTTTAACAGTAGCCTTTGGGCGCTCTTCCTTAGCAAGACTAATTGGTTTATCGGCTGCTTTCTAAATTAGCATTTTCTTAGCAAAGGGGTCTGTTCTAAAGGCATAGTGCTATTCCTGTTGCTTAGAAGTTTGCGATGCACACAGGCCTAGTGTCGGGTTGCAGTGGATATTACTTGCTATCATAATCTCAATAAAGTCATCGTTTGGAGGTTTATCGAAAAAGACATGCGTCAGGCCGTCGACTCCAGCTTCAAGAAGAGCCATAGCGCCTTTATAGCTAAATACATAACCGATAGCTATAATACCAGCCTCGTGGGCAGCCTTAACCACAGCAGCTTGTACGTTTAGCAGAGGCGGTGGTAAGTTCATCCCGATTGTATCTCCCAATTCGTGAAACATCTTGATATACGATGCCCTATATCCGTCAACCTGTCGCTGGATAAATGGTTTTGCGTTGTAGCTTGCCTTTAACTTAGGCTAACTGGAAACAATGGTGTCAAGTATCTTTCCACCCTGGGGAACTGACTTGAGTTCCTTCTTCATAATAGGCATAGGCTATCCTCCCTTGATGATTGCTCCGAGTCCGGTGTACTTGTAATCTGCATACCTGTTGAAGTTCCGGGGCTCTTTAACTAGCTATATTTACCATTAGTCGTGCAAAATGTTCTTAAATTAGTCAAAGTAGGCACAAACCTTCTTCAAACGCATGATATCTTTCACCTTATTGTGCATGTCGCATACAGTTATAACTCCAAACCGTAACGATTGCTTAACAGTGTCCGTGTTACCTCCAAGAGCGTGAACATGGGCATCGATCAATCCAGGAATTAGTGTATGGTGAGGTCGAGAGATTCTCACCATGTCTCTTTCGTTGCCCTCAACAGGCGCGCCGCTACCGACATCGGTGATGAGACCATTCTTAACAACAACGAAGCCATTAGCGATGAAATCGTGTCCATTGAAGATTTTGACGTTTTCGACAACGAAACTGCTGTTCGATAACTCGGGAGAATCTGAATCTGACATTTTGAAATGGAATGACACAGTACTGCATACGCAGAATGGAGTGTAATTGTACTCTAAACCCAGGTGAAGATTTCTCTCTTATAGATCAAGAAGATTGGGAGATCCGATGTTTATCGTCGGCGTCCTCGGTCAGCAAGTTTACCTTTCGTCCTACGTTGTTGAGTCGGCCCCAATACGTCGGAGGCGCATCACAGCGAAGAAGCGAGCGGTACTAACTTGAAGCGTAACGAAAAGGTAGATCTTGATCCCTCCATACACTAGTTCGGGTTGGCCGGAAAGTTTAACACCGATCGGAAACTGCGACATGGCGAAGAGCGATGTAATTTTACATTATGTAAATACTCAACACAAAGAATATACGCCTCATCCAACTTCCCGCCAGTAAGCCAAGTTTGACTGCTTCATAGTGGTTTGGAAGTGGGACATATCAGAAGCTGGACTCCAATTCTGTTACACGACACAAATCAACTTTGGTGTGTAGAGGCTGGTGCAGCATCATACACTTCCTACAGCCACATCCTGACTCAATGATCCCCACAGACATTGCTTTCGTTTCAGACCTACAGAGATTGCATTATGGAGATTGCCACTTGTCGTCACAGACCGGCACGAATAGGGTAGGTGTCAGCTAAAGACCGCGAGGTGTTTCTCATACTTAATCCCCAGGAAAAGCCGGTTTCAGAAGTACTTGTTTCCATGAGTATGCGAATCGTCACATGTTGTAACCGTTTTATATACAAAGATTTGCTTGCTGGAAAGTCCCTAAACCTAAAGATGGGTGGCATAAACTATTTCGTCGCAGGCATAGAAACATCAGAGTCCCCGGCTAGTCAATAGATTTACCGAGTCATCATGTGAAATACCTGTTGTTATTGTCTTAACCTGAGGTCAAAGACCTTTCATCCCATTGATAAGAGCCCCGTGCAAAAGGACCTAGATCAACATGGATTTTGATACATCTTGGCTATTACTACAGGGTTTGATCTCACCACGATACCAGCAACACCAGGATATATATAGACTGGAGATATGAGGTCAACTATAGACCCATCCAAGATGATATACAAAAGATATAGACTTGATACACAAAGTGGGTATGTCCGGGGTTGGTTGTTCCACGCTTGACGCTCTGGCCTCCTCTTGACTGTTTATAGCACATAAATAACGCACGGGCAGAGTTACGAGGGGCGCTAGCAACCTCGAAACTGATTCAGAGAAACATTGATTGGACAAGGCCGGTGGGAATATGGGAAGCTTGTTGTAAAGCTTGTTCCCTAAAACTTCACAAGTCTCCGGTACACGGTCCCCTTTCGGGCCATTCAACGCTTCGAGATAGATCGGATCTTATCCCCACTTGCGAAAGAAAGTCAAAGCTAAGATTCTATGCGATTGCTTCTCGTTCTATACGGCAATCATTTTTCGTAAGTGAGGCAGAGTATGTGGGGTGGAGAGTGTGACATGTTTCTTTAGATGGCTGGCACTGGGACTGGGAGAATCTATAACTCCTTCACGTTCTTTGTTTGAAGAAAGAGGATAAGATCTCACAAAAAAGCATGGAAAACCACGTTTCTATAATTATGTGATTCTCGAGATAGGGAATAACCGGAACGGAACTGTAAAACACGCATCCCGTTTCACCCACGTGGACCGGGAAACTTTCAGGCTCAATCCGAGCATAAAACTGTTTAGCGCCCGGACCTCTGCATCCAATAGGAATGATGCGACATTGCCATGCCGATCGTTTGTATGTGGTGTTTCATACATCCTCGATCTTATCTCCAGCGTAGCAACAAGGCCCACCCCAGCCATCTGAGACGATTCATGTTGCCAAGACCTTTATCTTCCGGCTAATTATGGCAGCCCCCTTGGGATCGGCAGAGCCTCAACACCAAAGATGAGTACCACTTTGACCGTAGCAGTCCCAAAGCGTTGTTTCGTTTTTCCAGGGCGATACTGATCTGCCATGGGTAGTCACTATCAAGGTCCACCGGACTCAAACAACTGCCGGACTGACATTCTATTTCGACAGCGCCGTTGTTATTCCAGGGAGAATGGGTATATATAGCCACCTTTCATCCAACAAATTTTCACTGCAAAAGTCAGGGAGCTGGAATCCTATTGTTAAAGTCGAGCTCTTCCTTTTCTCCTTTTCTCCTTTTCTCCTTTTCTCTTTTCCTTTTCCTTTGTCCTTCTATTCTTATTCTACTTATTCTACTTTTACTTTTGCCAATCCCAATCATGGTTAGATCAGGACATGAATCGGCATGGACTGACTCTGTCGTGTCTACTCGCAGACCATCAGAGGAGTGGCAGTCGTTGGGACGAAGCCCTGCTCTCCCCGATCGTCTGAGTATGAAAGTGGACACCAAACATGGCAGTCTTGATCCTGTTAGAAGCATCTACAACAAGTCGATTACTCCGGCCGTGGAGAAAGGCGTGCATCCATTCCACGACAACGATGGAGAGGAGGAAGAACACGATCTCAAGAAGCATCACGATATGTTCGACCCGAACCGACCCAAGATGGCCTTGAAAGACCGCCTTCACCACTTTACTTGGGCTTGGTACACCTTTCCAATGAGCACGGGTGGTTTGTCTCTCCTCATCTTTGCCCAGCCCCATAAATTCCCCGGACTATTGGAGATAGGAATGACTGTGTACATCATCAACATCATCCTTTTCACTGCAATTTGCTCGACTATGCTGTTGCGCTTCTTCTTCAACCCAGGCGACATGTCCAAGTCAATCACCCACGAACGCGAAGGATTCTTCTTCCCTACCTTCTTCCTCTCGATCGCGACTCTTATAACTAGCACCGAGCGATACGCCATCCCAGACAACGACACGACGCTGGCATGGGCTATCCAGGTTGCATTTTGGGGATATGTTATCTTGACGCTTATGCTTGCTGTCGGCCAGTACAGCTTTGTCTTCGCTAAGCATAACTTTGGCCTACAAACTATGATGCCGACTTGGATTCTTCCTATCTTCCCAATCATGTTGTCTGGAACCATTGCTTCTGTTATTGCTGATACCCAGCCCGATATCGCGGCCATTCCTATTATTGTGGCTGGTCTGACGTGCCAGGGTCTCGGTCTGTCTGTTGCCATCCTTATGTACTCCCACATGGTCGGCCGTTTGATGTCAGCAGGGCTACCAAACCGTGAACACCGCCCTGTAAGTAATCGGTCTCTGACTCTAGATTCCTTACTAATGTATCATCTAGGGACTATTCATGAACGTCGGCCCGCCCTCCTTCACAGCCCTTGCTCTCATAGGCATGGCTAATGGGCTGCCGAACCACATTGATCCAGATATGGATGGAATCACCATGGATGTTGGTATTATCCGTACGATGGCTCTTATCTCTGGCATCAGCCTATGGGCCCTCGCCGCTTGGTGGTGGGGTATTGCCATCGTCGCTGTTCTCCAGTCACCACCTGTCTATTTCCATTTGGGCTGGTGGGCAATGGTATTTCCCAATACTGGCTGGATCCTTGCTACTATCACTATCGGTAATGCCATGGAAAGTGAGCCCGTCAAGTGGATGGGTACGGGTATGAGCATCGTGTTGATCATGACCTACTTCTATGTCCTTTACAACCACATCCGGGCAGTGATAAAACAGGATATAATGTACACTGGAAGGTAAGCTACAAAGCTCATGTTCACCGCCAGTCTCTGGACTCTGCTAACTTGCACAAGGGACGAGGATTTTAATGACCATTGATTGGTGTTGGCACATGAATATGCATAGCTGTAGGCACTACAGGTTTTGAAACCTCTTGGGTAGCACGCATAGTGCCTAGATAGGATATAGAACTCAAATCTGATTGAGAATTTTGGAAAACATGATACAAGTCCAACTCGACAAAAAGATCGTCTCCGTCCTGCATCATGTCGGTCCCGTAGCAATCTCCACCTACTTGGTTTTGATTAGCCTGTCAAGTGGATCGAGCGACTTCGGACTTTCGGACACCGAATGTCCTTTACTCACGAACGGGCTCTCGGACTTTTCTTCTATCTAAATTACCACAAGACCCTAATGATAACTCCGTCATTCTAAGCATTGGACCTCCGGCTTTTGATGCGTTTGTCATTACGCTCAGGATATAGATGCACAGCCAAAAGGCACTTCCAACTACTTCGTTCTTATCACTGATCTTGGCCAGCAAGCCCAATAGAGCAGTTGCAGCCGGGCGTTCAACATAACGGTGCGCATCATACTTCCTAGATAGTACTCGGGTCAAAGTATCAGCACAAATACCATCGAAGTTATTGGCTACCCTAAAACTTGGGGGAAATCATTCCTCTGACAATCGGGAAGGGGTCTTTTCCTGCCAAATAACTGCCAAATACAGCTAGTACTTACCCCGGTCCGAGGTGGTCCACTAACCCACCGCCAGTGGAGATGTGCCAGACCGGCACTAGACCCCGGATCCGTGGCCGACGGGCGAGGCCCTATCACAATGGAGACTGATAGCTCTGTTGCCTCATGCTACAGGAAGTAGTTTAAAATCCCCAGGCGCCTCCTTCAGATTCTCTTCTAACGTCAACATCAACCCCATCAATCCAAAATGGCACAACCACATCCTCTCATTCCTCTCTCGATTGAAGAGACAAACTTGGCTCGCGATGTCATTCGTGCTGCTCATCCCCAGACTATCCTCAAGTTTCGGGTGATATTCTTAGAAGAGCCTTCTAAGGCGCTACTTGCGCCTTATCTCGACCTCGAACATGCTGGCAAAGTCACCAGTACAACTCCGCGTCCTCCTCGTCAAGCTCGAGTTCATTTCGACACAGCGCACGGTGGCAAGCCTCCACAATCTCATGAGGCAATCGTCGACCTCACCAAGAGGGAGATAACACATATTGAGTCCATCCGCGCAGATGCTCAAGCAGCTTTCACGATGTAGGTCAATGACATAGCATCACTCAATACCCGCTGACAAACCCCGACAGCGAGGAGCTTGATGATGTCCGCGACATCTGCCGAGACTCAGCAATCTTCCAGGAACGAGTCGCCAAGTTCAACCTTCCTGAGGGATTCGAAGTTGTTGTTGAGCCATGGCCCTATGGTGGTCTTGACGCAGCTGATAACCCCGACCGCCGGCATATGCAAGCTCTCATCTATGCCGCTAACAGCCAAAATCGTGAGGCCAACTTTTGGGGATACCCTCTACCCATCATTCCCGTTATTGACGCTCACACGCGCGAGATCATCCGCATTCACGAAGTGGCCACTGGTGGAGGCAACGACCCTCACACTTTCGCTGAAGGCGAATATGCCAACGTGAACATTGACCACCTGTCACCATCCGAGTATGTTCCTGAGCTTCTGCCAGGCGGCCTGCGCAGAGATCTCAAGGAGCTCAATGTGGTGCAGCCTTCGGGTCCTAGCTTCAATGTTGAGGACTCGAACGTCATCAATTGGCAGAAGTGGAGTATGAGAGTGACCTTCAACCCCCGTGAAGGCGCTGTGTTGCATGATGTCCGATTTGATGGTCGAAGCGTCTTGTACAGACTCTCCATCAGCGACATGACTGTGCCTTACGCTGACCCTCGACCTCCCTTTCACCGCAAGCAAGCTTTTGACTTTGGTGACGGAACGCTTGGCGATGCTTGCAATAACTTGCAACTTGGGTGCGACTGTCTGGGAGTCATCAAGGTAAGTAGACTCGGGGATCTTGAGACTGTCATCTAGTATACTGACTGAGCAATAGTACTTTGATGGTGTTTTGACTGATCACAGCGGCACTGCGCGCACGAGCAAGAATGTTATCTGTCTACATGAACAGGACAACGGCATCAACTGGAAGCACACCAACTGGCGCACAGGCCGAGCGGTTGTCACCCGCAGACGCGAGCTTGTGGTTCAGTTCATTATCACCCTAGCCAACTACGAGTACATCTTCAACGTGAGTTTATTTTGTGAAGAAAGTGTAGCGGATGTCAGCAGCTAACACCACATCCAGTACATCTTCGATCAGGCAGGTGCCATCACCGTTCAAGCTCGCGCCACTGGTATCGTCTCATCGGTTCTTATCGAGGAAGGTAAAACTGCGCCTTGGGGGAACGTTGTTAGCCCAGGCATCCTCGCCCAAAACCATCAACATATCTTCTGTGTTCGAATTGATCCAAGTATCGACGGTCACAACAATACACTCGTCCAAACAGAATCTCTACCAATGCAAATGAATGCGCGCACCAACCCCAACGGCAACGCCTACCAGGTTGTCACAACACCGATCACATCGTCCGCTGGACTAGACGCGAATCCCTTCACTGATCGAACCTTCAAGGTCCAAAATCTAGACAAGCCTAACCCCATCAGTGGCCAACCTGTTGGTTACAAGATCCTAGCACCGGTCACTCGACCACTTCTCGCCGATCCCAACTCTACACAAGCGAAGAGAGCCAGGTTCGCTCAACGCCACATCTGGGTGACCAAGCACAAGGACAACGAGTTCTATGCTGGTGGACGCTACACGTTGCAGTCAGTGGAGGAGAGAGAAGGCGTTGCTGAAGCCGCCGCCAGAAACGACGATGTGTATCAACAGGATATCGTGCTATGGAGTGTTTTCGGACTTACTCACAACCCCAGAGTCGAGGACTGGCCCGTTATGTAAGTGGAATAATTACCTCCCTGACATGAAAGGTGACCGAAGTTACTAACACAATCTAGGCCGGTTGAAATTCTTGATCTCCACATCAAGCCCGCGGACTTCTTCACTGCCAACCCGGCTATTGATGTGCCAGGAAGGAAGAACTTCACTTCTCAGCTCACAGATGGCGAGAAGGTTGACGGAGAAACCTCGTGCTGCGCTGATAGCAAACCTCATTTGTAATCAGCTATTTATTTTGTCAAAGCAGGGGAAAGATTAGTAGTATTTACATCTAGTAGCGAGTTAATTTTTGCAATCAATTTTAGAAAGATCATGCCTACATACTCGTCGCGAGCGCGCCGGACCCGGTGTTCTCTCCACGACACTCCCATCTGACTCGCATTTTGAAAAGTCTTTAATTCTTTATCTTTACGAAGCATAACAAGAGACTAAGCAACAGAAAGAACAATGTCAAATCTCTTCATGTTATCTCATTCCATTCTACACGTCCTGTCGACTGCATATCGTTGTCTCTCTTCGAGCCTGGGTAGCTGTGGGAAGTCTTAAGCCACGCTATCTCGCTAAGCTCCAACCGCCGACGGCCGACGGCAATGATCAACCAGTCTGGGACTAGACTAGATAGTAGCCTTCACTAAACTATAATGGGCAGGTCCGAGCGATAGGAATGGCGACCCCATAAAACGCCTTATCTGACGATCCAGCTTATCTTGAGAGAGAAATTGGTTGCTCCACCTTTTATGATAACGATTCCACAGGGTGTCAGAAGAATTGACCGTCACAAGTATAAGAAACGAAATAGTTTAGTTATCTTATGTCAATTTAGACGGGCCTTGAGAATACTTTATCTTGGTAGCCTGAGCTTAGAGGACGGTAGCCAACTTTGACATGGGCACAGGCTATACCAGATTCCCTCAACAGCTCTTAGCATTATGCACTGCTCGGCCGGTTGGGGATATTGACATGGATATAATGATACTGTTACCGATCTTAGGCAAGCAATTGTTGAAACTAGTATTATGCGGTTGCTTTGTCAATCTTGGACCTGTTATCACGCTCCCCAAATTTCCCCATATCCGCTTCTTCAACCCCAGTGACCAAAAAAGCATCTTCATCAAATGACGGTCCCTTGAAATTATGCCTTCCATCGATAAACCATTGAATAACGGAAATGATGATAAGCACAGCAAATGCAACTATGGCATAGTTCATGTTTGAGGCTGTGACATCGCTCGAGGGAGGGAAAAGGAGAAAGATTGTGATTACAATCGTGTAAGCAATTCCAACCTGCAGTTGTAAGCCGATCGATACGTAATCTCATAAGTCAGTATAAAAACTCACAAGGTTACAGACCCAGCCGAGCCAGGTTGGCAGCGCAAAAGGCCTGTTATCCAACAATCCCTTTCGACCTTGCAAACAGTTAATGGCCGGGGCGACAGCGTAAGAAATAGATAGGGCAATGACGGCCGCCGACAAAATCGCGTTAAGAGCACTGGTTGACCCGAGGTTGATAAGACCAAAGATGATGACGATTCCATTAGTAAGTAAGAGTGCATTGACTGGGATGCCCCAACGCTGGTCGACCTTAGCGAACAGTCTAGAGAAAGGCAAGCCTCCATCGCGAGCAAAGGCATATACGATACGAGTGCTAGTAGCCATGATACCAAGTGTACCAAAGACGAGGCAGACCACGGGGAAAAGTAGCAGGCAGACGGTGCCGGCCTTGCTGTTGGTAGCCTGTAGGTAAATCGCAACCAGGGGACCCGACGGCGACGCGACGACTGCATCTACGTCTTTGATGACGAAGAGAAGGCAGACGAGAAAGATGAATCCTGTAACAAGACCCATGGCAACACAGGCAACCATGATACGAGGGCCACGAATGCAGGGTTGAGGAATCTCTTCTATCATATGTGCAACAGCATCAAACCCAGTGAGACCAAGGCCGCCTTGCAAAAGACCTAGGAGGAATGCGACACCCCCGGGCCAACCAGTTGAGTTGATGAACTCGGCGAAAACAAAGCTGGCTGGTTGAAACTCGGGGGCGCTGGTTGCCAACACTGTGATGAACGTTGCGAGGAGGCCGCATACGGACCAGATAAGAGCGAGCTTTGTCATAAAAGGAAGTCCAGAAGCCAGGAACAAGTTCAAGCAGAGACCGAGGAACGTGTACAACAGGAAGATGAGAAAGTACTGCCACTGCGATGGCACAAAGCCTGGGCTGTACATAGTGATAATGCCCAAGAACAACTGCCCCCCAAGGACACCTCCTGAAGCACTAAGAGCAACCCATCCACTGACGTTGACCCAGCCAGTGACCCAAGACACAATAGCGACCCATTTTGGAGGAGATATAATGGCTGCCCAGTGATACTGGCCAGCACTCGTAGGGTAACACGAAAGGAACTCGGCGTTGGAGGCTGCGAGAGACAAGCTGCCGACGCCAGCCGTTACCAGACCCCATATAACAGCAGTAGGACCTCCACTGGGGAGACCGACTGATAGACTCGATGCGAGGGCGGTCCAGGAATTGAGAATGGAAAATGCAAGACCGAGCATAGAGATGAATGAGAAGTTTCGTTCGAGTTCTTGCTTGTGACCTAGTGCAGCCAACTGCGCGGCATCGGCGTCGGCGTCGACGTCACGGGCGTTGTCATTGTGCTTCATTTTGCCGACGGGGCGGCTGCCGTGGAGTCAGGATTTCAACAACAAAGAAACAGAAAAAAACGCTGGTGCAAGAGAAAATTGATGGACGCTTAATTGATGATGAATACGAATTGGTGGGCAATGGCTGATGCATATATACAATACATCGCGAAGGAGGATGTTGTAATGGTTGGCGCCGTATCGCCCGACGGCTGACGATAACGGCGATAAAGCTAATGAGGGGGTCCTTACGCTTTTACCCTGTAAGTCACGGCCGAAGATATCGGCGATTGGTATATCGTAGAAACTGCTAAAATTGGGAACGCCTTACAGATACAATTTACTTAAATGTTAGTCTGCAATTGATCGAGATTAAAATAAAGATCTGGTAGAAGCATTAAAAGAAAAAAACCCTTTCACATTAAAAGATGTATATACCGGGCTGTTCTTAGTCTCGTCAGTTTCTACAGTATTCGCCCGTCACCGAGTTTGTCACGATTGAGAATGCGGGGATTTGCGGGGACCTTACCTTTTCCCCATCGCCGTGGAGCGAGCTGATTATTACTAACACACTATTTCTTATAAAAAATAGGCCTACCATTTTGCATGAGCCCTGGCTATATCACACCATCGAAACACCTGGAAACAGGCTGAAGCGTTAGCACAAAAGATCAGTCATGAAATTGAGATGGAAATGGAAGAAATTAATAAGATTGGCTGCTTTGAACACCCATGTTATCGCGTGCTTCCATCAGTGTTCTAGATGTTGACCATCTAGACAGGCGCAAAAAAAGGGTCGGGGATTAGGAGCGAATGTAACTCTCACTTGCTCATATGCAACTGATCAAAACTTGTGTTTACTTCAAAACATGTATCTAGGAGTCACAGACATTGCCCACACTTGCCAAGCATGACTCCTGATTAAGGCAAAAAGACATTGATTGCTGCATTTCCCAGTGTCTAATTGTACAATATCTTATCTGCTGTCAAAGATATGAAGGGGTTTGTTTATCACTTGTTCTCTGGTATTATCAACATCGATATGGAATTAATTGGTAGCACATAAATTGGCCGAGGAATTGTTGTCTGAATATCGCTTCACCCTTCTCTGGTGGCGCCAATTTCCAACGACTTACAGCCATTCCCTCTCCGCCATCCTGCCTAAAGCTTATCTCAATTGACAGGCAAATTGAAAGGGAAGCTCATTTTACCAAGACACAGAGGCTGAGATTCTAAGAAGGGACAATTGTAGAGAGAAATGGTGGCGGGAGGGTGTTTCAGGCCCCCCTTCCTTGGCACCGACCCAAGGGAGGAGTTCCCCATCTCGTACTTTAATCCCCAAAAGTAAGCACAGAATCTCTCACTCACTCCACTGCAACACGATACATCCAATATCAAAATGACAATCATCACAACTCTTCGCAACTCCAGACCCAGACGGTCAATCCTCGTCACCGGCGGTGCGGGCTTCATCGGCGGCCATCTCGTTGAGGCCCTCCTGGCCGAGGGATGCTGGAAGGTCGTCGTCGTCGACAACTTTGACGACTTCTACGACCCTGCCATCAAGCGGGCTAACCTCGCTCCCCACATGCGAAACCCAGACCTTACAGTCTACGAGGCTGATATCCAAGATGTTGAGACTATGCGAGATATCTTTGCCGCTAACGACTTTGTCGCTGTCGCCCATCTGGCTGCTCGCGCTGGTGTTCTACCTTCCTTGAAATACCCAAACCTATACTTTGACGTAAATGTCACTGGTACACTGAACCTTCTCAACTGTTGCAAGGAGTTTGGCGTCGAGCAATTTGTGTTTGGATCATCATCCAGTGTTTATGGCCTCGGCGCCAAAGCTCCCTTCTCCGAGAGCTACAAGGCCCAGCAGCCGATTTCTCCCTACGCTGCATCAAAGTCAGCAGCCGAGCTTCTCTGCCACACATACTCGCACCTGTACCAGATACGCTGTGTCTGCCTCCGATTCTTTACCGTCTACGGACCCCGTCAACGCCCAGATCTTGCTATCCACAAGTTCACAAGGCTCATCCACCAAGGCAAGCCTATTCCTCTTTTCGGAGATGGCTCCTCGCTCCGAGACTACACCTACGTCGACGATATCATCAGCGGTATCTTCGGTGCCATCAACTACAGAGATTCCATCTTTGAGGCCATCAACCTTGGAGAGTCGCAGACTATCAAGCTAATGGACCTCATCAGCGTGATGGAAGGAACCTTGGGCATCAAGGCTCTTATTGACTGGCGCGGCGACCAACCTGGTGATATGCCCGTGACGTACGCAGATATCTCAAAGGCGGGTGCTTTGCTTGGATACAAGCCCAAGACAAAGATCGACCAGGGTATTGTGAAGTTTGTTGATTGGTATCTCAGCCACAACGCGATCTAAGTCGCGTGTGCATTCTTCTTCTCTTCCTATTCCACTGTCTTAATAGCTCGATTTAATGGTTCATGAATAAACTATCCCTTTTACCTTGTGTTTAATTTGTTACTCAGAAGATCAATTACTATTCCATGATGTGAAACAACTCAAAGTGACAGCATAAGACTGTCATTAAACTGCAAAAACTACCTGAATTTTCTATTTTGTAAGCTTTCGCTACTTTCACATGGTTCTTGCACAAGTTAGCAAAATTGCAGTCACCAGTTGAAGCCATGTACTAATTTATAAAGTGATATATTCTCATCAAGAAGCCATTAGCATACTCACATAAAACAATCCATACGAGACCTCTGCATTCTGAACAGATTGTACAACCAACACAAGAGAACCCCACCATGTCTAGCTGATCCTTCCGCCACCATCACGCATAACCTCATCCCACCAAGCCTTACCATCTTTCGATGTTCCCCCTTCCTTTCCTTCCACCCTACGACAAAGGGTCTCAAGCTCCATTTTCTCGAATCTAGCATTTGCAGTCTCATTCACCTTTCGAGGATATCTGTCTCTCGCCTCGGCCAACGGGGCCCAGTATCGAACGAGACCCTCGTCAGTCTCAATCGTCGCCAAAGATTCATTGAAGGGACGGAACTTCAACTTCGAAGGAATGAGCTTTCTTAACTTCTGATGATACCATGGCCGGTCCCACCATGTTTGCCGTCGGTCCTTGTATTTGTTGTGGTGGATCAGCGCTGGTACAGTACCAAGGGCAAAGTCGGCGAAGAGGGGCATACTGCTCCAGTTTGCAGACTTCTCAAATTTGGTCAATGGGTTTCGCGATGCCATGATATCTTCAGGCACTCCATTGAAACGGACTGGTAGTATACCTCTAGCCTCAGACTGTCGCTGGGTACGCTCCTTCTTGCTGAGCAGGGCAAAATCTGACCAGTAGAGACCCAGACTTTCGTCAATGTCGCTGTAGGAGACCTGATTGGATATTTCCATTGCGTAATCGAGCCCGGCATGGAACTCGAGATTCTCGTCGATCAGGCTTTTTAGATCCATCTCTTTCATTTGATTCTTTCTTTGCCATTGACGCCAGATCTCTTGTTGTCCAATTAGATAGCCATTTACGCCCTGCTCGCTTCTCAAGGGGAAGCCTTCGCCAACATATTTGTCCATCACTTCCATAGCCCGACGGAAGAAGCGTCTCATGTCTCCCGCAGGGCCAATGTACATTCCGCCGTTGATATATCGAGGCCTTTGATGAATAAAATCGGTTTCGTTTTTGTCTGTTGTTGGACCGTAGAGATCCGATCTCAATGGGCTCTCTGGCCAGATATCACATCGCATATCAAGTCCATACCGCTCAGGATCATTGGGGTAGCACTTTCTCTGAGAGGCTGTGACGATCGTCTGCTTCATTGGCATTGGGCCTGGGCCATTCCATTGCTTGCGCAATCTCTCGTTCGCCCTCTTGTTGATCTCATGGTAACGGCTGATGAGAACCTCAACGGGTAGCTGAAACCAGACGTCACGACCGTCAACCATAAGAACAAGATCGTCTTCTTCTAATCTTTCCAGATCGGTCGCGTTGGGATGCATCACAGAATCGAGATATTTCACCATGCCCGGAATCTTGGGGAGATTCCTTCCAAGTTCCCAGTGACTGACATCATGGTAATCGACTCCCCAGTTGACAATGACAGGGGCAGGGTATCCCAAGACGGTCCCTGAAAGGATCGTTTTGCATGCGTTCGGACTGGGATCGGTAAGGGGTATGACCAAGGCCATTCGGCGGTTCTTGATGACTGGCTCCACAGGCCATTCATCGGTTTCTTTGGGCGCCCAATCCGGGACGGTCCATTCGAATCTTGACAGCGTGTGGAAACATAGCCATAGGGCGATGATAATGACAATGATTCTGTAACTTCGCGGCGTCTGAACGGCCGGTGGTGTCACGTTCGATTTTGCTCGAATATGCCCCATGATGTGCAAAATGAATAGCTTCAAAGATGTCTCGTGGTTCAAAAATCAGAGACGAGATGATGGGAAATAGCTTTCAGTTGGGACTCGAAGGGGCTATGTGCGCAAAGGACACATCCCTACCTTTTCTGAGGGGCAAGGTGGCGGGCTTGCAATGTCTCAAATGGAAGGCTCACAATTTCTGATAGGGCAGAAGTCCTCAGTACCCTCAGAGGAAGTTATCAACAAGGGAGACCTTTTATCCCTTGCAGGAGCTGAAAGGCATGGTGGACAGTATTGGCTTATCTCGTCGAGTCCTGGATAGGAATTCCATTAATGCAATGGCCGTTCTTGGGAATGCTGGCCAATTGCCCTACATTGCCTGCAATCATACTGTAAGGGAGTATGTCCCCTGATTGGTGGTTGGAGTTTCCTTCATTTAAGCTCAGTCGTTATTCCCGACTCGAGCATTCCACATCGCGCTAGTAGTCAGACCCCTGAATTTGACCCTTAGCGGCTGACCCAAACTGAAGTGCCTGACTGTCCCTGACCGATCTGTGCCACAAATGAATATTCTGGTACATTGTGGGACCAACGACCTGCAACTCTGACGACACTGATTTCCAGCCTTACTTGCAAAGGTCTACTCCACACTTCAATTCACATTCAGGACACTTCATTGGTTCAGCCAAACATAGTAAAATTGAAGCTATGTCAAATCTATAGATAACTCTAGTCGCGGCGTGCACAACTATGTCCCCTATATAAAGAATGTGTCGAAGAAGATTACCACCATTTTACCCCGTCGCCATTGCGACCAAGCCACCATACTATGATTCCACTAGCTCAGATGCAGCGGGTTCAATAAAAAAGACATTAAAGCATTAGAAGGAGCGTCATGTCGTCTCATCATCCATAAAGTTTTGTCCATCAGGCGAAGTGACAAGCTTCGACCTCCAGAGTAACAAGTTTCTGCTCTTAAGCCTTGTACTCCTTCTTGTGGCCACCATCGCCGTAGCCGGGCTTGTGGTATGTAGGCTTGGGAGGATGGCAGTCCTTGGTCTTGGTGACGGTCTCGGTCTTGTAGACGGGGTACTTCTTGGTGACAGTCTTGTACTCGGTCTTGGTGACGGGAGGCTTGTGGATGTACTTGGTTTCCGTCTTGTACTTGTACTCGGTCTTGGTGACAGGAGGCTTCCACTTGGTCTCGGTCTTGGTCTCGGTCTTGGTCTTGAAGATGGGCTTGTACTTTGTGTCGGTCTTGGTGACGGTGTGGTACTTGGTGACAGGAGGCTTCCACTTTGTGACGTACTCAGTCTTGTAGACGGGCTTATACTTGGTGACTGTCTCTGTCTTGTAGACTGGGTACTTCTTGGTGACAGTCTCTGTCTTGGTCACAGGGGGCTTGTAGATGGGCTTAATGACAGTTGAGGTCACTGTCTTGGTGATGGTCTTGGGCTTGCAGTCGTCACCGTAGCCTCCAGGGGTGGCCAAGACCAGAGGAAGGGAGATGGCGGCAATCACAGCTGAGAACTTCATGTTGTCGGCTGAAGCGAAAGTCTTGAGTCCAAGTGATGAATGGGAGTTCTTGAAAGAGTGATGAGGAAGTCTGAGCCAGTGGATTGAAGCTTGGATGAATTTTGAGATGGAGGGGAATCTACGTGATCTTTATACAAATTGATGAAGCCGGCTCTAGATCACTCTCCAGCCCTCTAGACTGGCACTCCAGACCCATCAGGCTATGAGATACAACTTGGATCGGATCATAGTTCACGCTTTACCTGAGCATCTAGTCTCACAGCGTAACGTGAGTAGAGCTGTTGGCGTGAGCCTTCAGACCTACGATGGTGGTTGAGCGCAACTTGGTTAGCACAATATTTACACGTCGGACAAACTCAACTACCAATGGCAACACGGGCCTTCAGCCATAAGCTCGTATCTGCCATCTAGCTCGTGTCTATGCAATATTAATGCAGGTCGGCAGCCATTATTGATGCAGGTCGGGACCAGGTTTAGGGCATATAAAGTGACACCACCTTGTAAGTAAGCTTACCAGTAAGAGTGCAAAAGGCCAAGCGTCGCTTTGCATATTTGGGTGCCACACCAAGGTACGCTATTGGGTAGATTCATCTCACATTAATTCTCCTCCAACAGAATGTTTTATTCTAGCTACTAACGTGCGTCGCATCATAAATCGCGTGATCTGATGGAAGGTTGCAACGCTGACAAGCAGCACCGTCAATTGCTGTGTCAGATCATGAATCATCATATGAGAGTCCAAAATAAACTAACCTTTAAGCGTCTCTATGCATAACTGGAAGTTTTACCGGTTTTACCGGTTTTGCGGGGGATTATCAGGCACAGAAGCTTAGCATTTGATAGTGGGGACACAAAAAACATGACAACACAACACAACACAACACAACTTTGTCCCCGGGTACCTCAACATGATCTGCAATTGCTTCTTGGCGGTCAGTTCTTTATGCTAGGAGTCGCGAGCATGTTCGCTGTCAGACTCAACCTTGATTTGGGACTTTACAGGGATGATCCAGCCTTACAGTAAGCCCAATCCTGCGGATATTGTTGACCGGTCTTGATACCCAGGCAAGCCAGGGCTGGGCTTACCTTGCAGCTACAGGACGAGTCTACAGCCGACAGGTCCCAGCCCCGCGTTCAATCGAACCATCACCAATAAACATCCAGCATTGAAAGCCTGTTATGGGCCTTGGCTGTTGGTAGTTGACGGTGGAAAAATTGCGCAATTGGGAAGGGCTCCCCGATTGGTTCACCGTTTCTGTGCATTTGTCTCCACAAACCTCATCACTATGATGATCGAGACCGATGACGCCAAGACAAGGCAGCACTGAGAGTAATCCATGAGAATCAAGCTTTGCATGGATCAATTAACTAACTATTGAATCAGCATGGATGTAAGAAACTGCATTAGTTTTGTTGGCAAAGGATGAACAAGCTCGCCGGCCAAGCCGGACATAATCGCCAAGGCAAGGTCGTGATAATGGATCTCGGACGTTAGATCTTCAAAACAAAGTTTATCTATCTTTGCTATCGTTGTGTAGTCTCCGACCAAGGCGCTTTAGATCTAAATTTGGTATATCCACTAGCAAATAGTTTGTGTACATAGTGGCTTTACAACGGCCAGAACAGAAGTGAAGCGGCCCTTAGCTTACATTGGAATCTTTGTGGTTCCCGGCTTTTGTCCTATGCTTGGCTGGATGGGAAAAGAGGCGTTCTCTCTGCATTAGTAGTGCATGTAGGTGTGAATCGGCCTTACGGAGCGAAGGCCGACATTTGCCCTGGCTGTGACTTTCCAATGGTCAGCCTGACGTTCCTCTGCACATTCTGCACTTTCAAAAATTGGGAGAAAACATTCGAGCAAACATTGAAGCTCCCTGTACATGACTGGCTACTATGGCGGCATGAGTTTGAAGGATCCAACACCCGTCACTGCCGACGTAGTATTGCATATCACTTATCGGGCAAGGTGCTTCTGCCACTGCTGTTATGTCGGACTATACATGCTTATTTAACGTGGTCCGGACAAATTATCAGGATCTCATTATAATAAGCTCAGAGATACTTTCGGCCGTGGCGCCGCCATGAACCGTTGTCAAAGTATCTTGGTCAGACCAGAACGCCACTCATGCCCGATTGCGATAATTACCATCCCAACATGGATCAGACGATAATTCACTTGGTGAAGTAGGTCTAGACGATTCTGCCGTGGGATGCACATTGGCATGACGATCTTTGACAACGCAGAGTGAACGTCCGAGGGATCATCGAGGCCATCCACTAATTGTGTAACCAATTGAACAACACATGCACAGCACAAGCTCCGTATTCTGCAAGCCACTCAATTATTTTTCAGGTCTTGTTCTCGGGTGCTTCCACCTTCCGACACTTGTGTTACCTGGAGCTGTCAACTGGTTCGGGAGCCAGCCTTTGGTGTGCATCACGTTATCCTGAATCCACACATACGAGCTTGGTTTGTTTATACGAGTATCAAGGCAGCCACAGAAAACGCGTGGGAGTGTCACTGATAAAGCATTGTTGAACTAAGAACGCCCCCAGATTTGTCGAAGTTCTGACTCACCAATTTTCCGGTTTGATAAGAGACAGTAGTGCGGCTCAAGTGAGATGCTTTTAATAGATTATTCCAACTACTTGTAACACCAACTCTGATAGATACGATGGCCCCGACAGTCTGGCTCGTGAGAAGACGGAAATTTTGTGATGGGGTCAATGCGAAACAATAGCACAAATATCGGATTGAAAGTTCTAGACCTGAGTAAACAGACCGTGTTTCTCATGGAGGCGGCAGTAGTCATCGGGGTTCTCGTTCCTGTTTGTGTCTGTCTGTGCCCTTATCTAACTTTCCACTAGTAGATGCTGTGCAGTAGCGCTCCAGTGCCAAGTTCTCATATTATTTCTACTCAGCTGCATACGCCTATCATCCTCAATTAGAACCTCAATCTCACGTGCCTTAGGGCAGGCACCAAGTCTTACGCTGACATCCCCGCGTGCTCCTCAAACCGTGTACTTTGGTGTGGCATGCAGTTCAGTGTACGACTCCGATGAATCTTTAGAATGTTAGCTATTGAATTGAGTATACTGGAAAGATACCTTTCATACCCTCTTGTTGGAGCTTTTGGTTCATGAAATGAGGAAAGAAGTGGCCGGGGTGAAGAATAGTCTGTGCTGCTGTCGCGGTGAGAATCATACTGGTCGCAACGGTTAGTGATTGAGGACGTCAATGTAGATTTATACTCACACTCCCTCGAGGATGATGAAAGGTATTTGTTCCTTCATCATCTCGTTGCCCCAACCACCTCGCATCTCAGCGATACGGTACACACAGCGAATGTAGATCGTCAGGAACGCACTAGAAAGGCCAGCGATAAACCAACGGAATCGTACACTCTGCCATGTCTGAAGTGCATTACCAGCTAGTGGGAAAGATTTTGCACCGAGTGTTCGTCGGACACAGAATGTCGTAGCCAGGATCACAAACACAGATAGCGTGACCACTTGAAAGGCGATACCGGCCATCATGATGTCGTTCCCTATGTTTAGCACATCCAGATCACCAGGTCTAGATGTCGCTGCAATACCACCACCCGCAGCCTGAAGAACCAATGATACAATATCCGCACCGATAAAAATAATGGTGTACAGCTTCGGCTTGAGCAATGACCAGTCGGGTCCGAAAAGTGCCACGATGTATTTCAGCATGAGATAGACTGCTGCGCTGTTGAAGGCTGGACCAATGATAAGACAGCAGACCTGCACTTGGAAGGGGATTGCGTTGAACGGTAGGAAGTACATTCCAATTCGTCCGCCGTAGCCTATGACTTGGGCGAGACAGCCTAAGGCTAGAACGACGGCATAGGCGCGGATGCGGAAGCGGACGCCGAGATAGATATTGGCAAAGAAGGCGATTGTGAACAGAGCTGCTAGGAGAGAGTTTACCCAGAGGGCTGGACGGTATCCGTAGACTGTGTTTTTGATTGGACACTGTTCCGAGATTTGTGTACAGATTAGGGGTTCGGACGACATTGTGAATGCGAAGATCGGTTGTCAGGAGTTCGACTTGTCGGTCTTCTTAGTTGCTTGGAAATGGCCACGATTGCTATGAAATTAGGTGCCCGTTTCTATTATATATATAATATTCGCTCAAAGAACATTTCTTCTCAAACACATTCCATTCATCTCGGTCTTTAGCACCAGGCAGTGCATTGCACCCCAAGCTTGTGATTGGCCTAAACACCGAGATGCTTATGCGTCCTGTTTCCATCGATAGATTGATCTTGAAACAGACTGACATGAACCAGCCTGAGAGTCATGCGCGATCTAGAATCTATTCAGGTATTGCGTTGTCATTCGCCAGTTCATTCAGGAACGAGATTCCACTGAGATCCTTCTGCTCGGTCTTTGCTCCGCCTCCTGGAGTCGTAAGCAGGGGTGAGCTGGTTGACCAATAGAATGATCAGTCTTCACCGATGACCCATTTATTTGCTCGGTCTTTGAGTTTACGCTAAGATTGTTTGGAAGATCATGACTCCACTGGAGCCAAAACTGTCCGATGCTGACAGGTTGAGAGTACTTGCACACACACCACTTCTGCGACGGCTCCAAAGTAGAGCTACTTCACGAGCATCAATCAGCCCTGCGGGGCATTCCTGGCGGCACAGGCTTCAGCATGAGACTTCATTTATCTTCAGCTCTCGGTCTTAAGATTACTCGGTCTTTCTTCTCAATTTTCATCTCTTCCAATAGTTCCACAATGACAGCGACGTTAGCAAACACCGAAAAAACCAAGCGAACGAGGACTAACGTAAAGCAGTCTAAATTTGGCTGCTTCACATGCAAGTACGATCTCGATCTCAATCTCCAAGGGCCTGTCAATCACGTCGCGCTAACACAAACGACTTAGAGCTCGGCGCGTCAAATGTGATGAAGCAAAGCCTACATGTCAACGATGTCGAACTTCGAAGCGCGAGTGCAAAGGTTATCCCAAAGGAGCCTGCCCCGATTCACCGCCTGAAACTCCGTCAACGGCATCACTTGTGACCTTGTCGGCCTCATCTTCATCACCGATATTCTTGACCCCGAAGTCATCAAGAACTAATTCTCCATTGACTGTACTCGCCTTTGATCCTTATCACCTCTCAAATCCTTTCATCGACATTGCTTGCGGTGTCCTCGTTCAAAGTCCCCGACGCGCAAGGAATGACGTGGAGCAAACATTTTGGTCTCGGACAGTGCCTCAGTTGGCTCATGTTATTCCTTCAGTACGAGCTGCGGTTGAAGCCTTCGGTGCATCTTACAACGAATACGTTCTGAAGGTAGATTCGCCATGCTCAGCTCTCGAGACAACAAAGCGGTATACACAGGCTCTGAGACTGGTACAACATGACCTGGCCACACTACCACATGGACCCGTCCCGTGCATCATAGCTTGTCTGTTCCTGGCATTCTCTGAAACCATGCAACAAAAACTAAACACGGGCCTTACTCATCTTCTTGGAGCATTTTCTGTGATGCTCTCCCAGACCAACAAGAAACTTTTGGCAGACGTGGATACCAAGAGTCTCTCCTTGCTTTTGCAAAAGCTCGATCTTCATGTGCCAACATATGGCGTATGCCATCACCCCGAACTACCTCCATTCCCACCGGTTGCCGAGAATATCGTCGAGTCCTACCCACCTGACGAAGCACTATTCAAAATTCTTCATTCATGCTTCCACTTCAATGGCCGTGCTATACAGTACAAGTATACCAGTCGCCGATTGATTCCGCCCGAGATGCTCATTGAACAAGGTCGTCAACTAGCCATATTGAAACAATGGTTGTCACATAATGAGCTTCCTCCGAATTGGGATGCAGAGACTTACGAACCTCTCGTGGTTCTTCGCGCCCAATGCCTGACTGCACTCATCAACACTTCGAATATTCTTGAGCCTCGTGAAAAAGGGTATGATTGTTACGGTCCTGAATTTCAAGAAATTGTTACGACGATCGAGGTTTTGCTACTGGAGAGAGAGATACGCGCTGATCCTCTTGGCGACACGTTTGGTGCTTTGCCATCGTTCATCCCAGAGATGGGAGTCATCCATCCATTATACTTCACCGCCAAGAAATACCGAAACTCATTCTGGCGACGCAAAGCCCTGAACTTGATTTTACGGTCTGGAAAGGAAGGACCCTGGTGCGCTGAGACCGAAGGCTCGATAACTGAGGCCATCATCAGGACAGAAGAGGGGAGCTTTGACAGAGCTTCTTCAAATCTATCGAGAAGCGAGGATCCCGAAACGGATGCACCATCCAACGTTCCTGAAGAGAAGAGAATCAACGCATGCTGGACGATTGACGAGAATGGTGAAGAAGGCGAGCCTGACCGTGTCACAAGGAAGAGATTTACCAAAGCTATATTTTACCGATGTATTGATATAGACGCGTTGTTGGCTGATGATGAGGCGCAAAAAGCGCGTTCATGGCCGTGGGTTGATTCGAAATGGTGGGAAGAGTGGAGAGGAGAACTGGAGGAGATCGTCTTTTGAGATTGGATGATGTCATAATGCTATTATTAATTTAGCGTATAGATTCTTTGAACAACTACACTCAATGTTGACATGCCTTATTGTTTGAGGCTCTTATTATCGTCAATCGATGCAGGGAACAATGATAGATCCTCTGAAAGCCATGTTTGTCATGGGATATACTTACAAAACCTCATGGATTATCTGAGAATATGATTTGATGTATCGGAATGGCAATACCCTAATAATACCAAGTCTTGCTGCTAAATTGACGATAGTAACAACAATTTACTCGCCGCCTACCCTGTTCATTGATAAGATGAGCGGCAAGCGAGATAAGATAAGAACGACGACAGTGCGAATGCCAACGCTGCTGTGAAGTTTACCGTGCAGAAGATAAGATAAAGGATAAGATAAGAGTTCGGCTTTGCAGAGAAACAATCGGCTATCTTCGTCGGCGCCTTTCAATAACTCGCCCGAGCTATCCTCTCAACAATATTGTATCCTTCAATCTCGATCGTACTTGGTCTCGGATAATGACACGTTTCATCACCTAAATTTCGTCTTGTTCGGAGTCGTTACAAAAATGACCGGGGGAGTCGCGCTACACAATGACGTCATCTTCCATTTACGCGACAGCGATTACTGATCAAGCGACAGAAAAGGAAGCTATCACGAGTCAAATCCAGCCCTACCGAGCGCTTCAACGGCAGCGGCATCTCAAGTGGCTTGCGGCGAAAGCGGCGAAAGTTTAATAATCTTTTTTTGCCGCCCTCAGGCTTCAACTTGAGTCGTGATGGCGCGTCTATGTTGCAGTGGCTTGGAGCGATGGAGTCTTTAATAATGCGACTCGCCAATACGAAAATTCATCTCGAGAATGAAATACTCGGGTATCAGATCCAGTCATGGCGGATAATGCCAGCTCGCAGACACAGGAACGGTAGGTGATTCTTCAGACAATCTTGAGTGATGTAGTGCTGACCGGTACTTTGGAATAGGCCCGTTGGAGTTGCCTGCACTCCTTGTCGTCGCAGCAAAATGAAATGTGTCAGCTCGGATCCAGAAACCACGACCTGTGATAGGTGCCAGAGACTGCATAGAAATTGTGTCTATGAGCTGCATCGGCGAGGCCAATGGCGCAGGGATCATACGGGGAGAAGGTATGTCAAGATGAACCTGAGGCAGGAGACTTTGATTGTTGACTTTCCCTTGCGACATCTAGAGAAGAGCGGCAAGATCCGTCTCCAGAGCATACGGAAGGTGACCATGGTGATCTCATGCCCCAGATCCAGGGGTTTGGCCTGCAAACTAGAGCTTCTGGGTCATACTCAGTGTCTCCAAGATCCGAGCAGGCATCGTTCACACCGGGTGCCTTGGACGGCACACACGAAATAGAAGGTCCATCTGTCGCACCTTTGGCTAATGCTTTTGATCTGTGAGTGATATGGTTTTACTTACTGATTCTACACATTTGAAGCATATGAGTGCAATGCCTGCATGAAACCTCTCTTCTTTCGTCCCGATACAATATTTAAGCTGCAGTATACGGATAAAACTTCCTTTGTTTCTTATTTCTATCCGATATTTCTCTTTTCATCCCACTAGTATCGGTCTTACGAACATGGAGGTAACTGTCAATAGGTCGACGACGCAACACCCTATCGAGTTGGGACTTATCAGCAAACGGGCCACTCAGGTTCTTTACGAGACGTGAGTAGACCACAATGTGCTGTTCATTCGATTGACTAATATGCCGTATGAAGTTACACATGCCTATACTTCAACATCCGGCTGCTAGACTATGCTGCTGCTGGCCCCCACTATCAGACGACAGTACACGCCTGCTTGTCGAACGCTTTGGACATACTGGAGCAGATATTCCGCATAGGGGAAATTGCTGGCGTACGCTATCTTTGGGATCAAGCTCATTCTATGACTGCCCATGCTGCAATGCTCATTCCAAAAGCCATGGCATGGAGTACCGAGGACGATAGTATGTGGAAACAACAGGCAACTGAAGTGCTTGACCGGGTAGCCTCGAAATACTTCGCAGCCATGGGCAATCCAGAAGTTCCAGCACCTAGTCGCGTCTCAGTAACTATGGCAACCCAAGGAAGACTTCTGGGAGCTATCCGAGCTCGATTAAATCCTGGTCCTAGGCAATATATTCCGACCCCTGTCTTGTTGCAAGGGGATATGAACCCCTACGATTTTCCCAACAATATCTCGACTCTGTCGGGGTTCTTGGATCCCAGAGATCCAACACCTGGCGAAGGCGACTACACAGTTCCACTGAACATGGATTCAAATGTGGAGTTTGAAAGATTAGACGATGACTTTCTTCGGTCTAGGTATCACGAAGCCGGCTTAGCGGCGTGGGATGAGCCCGGAATCTTCCTTCATGGTCGTTAAAGTGGAGAATTGAAGAGTAAGTATGTTGACTCGACTGATCAAATAGCGAGTCTTATGTGAATTAAGAAACTAGCTTGATGGAGTAAAACTACAATTGCACTTTGCGTTTCTATGTCTAGGTCATCCAGTTCTCGCTTCACAATCAAGACTCAGAAACAGCCTTCAAAGCCGCTTTAACGACCTCATCAAAGTTCTTCTTAGGCAGACCTAAAACCGTGTTCATGATTTCTCCTTCCTTCTCCAGATGACCTCCAAACCTGCCAGTGACGAATCCAGTCTCAATCAAGGAATATATGGCATATGAGTCGCCAGCTGCAACTGCAGCCTGCTTGTCCTTGATGAGCTCATCAGTGTTGACATTTTCGATAGTGAACTTCTCTCCACTCAAACGCTCAATGGTCTCAAGCAGCATATTCTGTGTGATGGCAAAATCACTCAACCAGACAATCCTGTTCTTCGTTTCTTTCCACCTTTTCGACAAGGCATTGACCATGGCAAGGGCTGTGTTGTCTTCAGTCGTCGTGCTGAACCAGCCTTCGCCATCGTCCCAGACCACGAACTTCTTCTCTTTGATGTGCATTCCCAAAAAGTCATGGAGTGCACTCCACTTGATCCACATGCCACAAGCAACAGACATCCACTCCAAGCCTGTAGATTCTTTGGATCTCAGGTAGTCTTGGACCTCGCCTTTCTCACGGAAGACCGAGTTGAGCGCTCTTGCTTCAGGCTTGTTGTTATTGAGGCCATACTCAGAAGCAATGTAGCGTCTGATTTTGGCATCGACTGCAGCGTCGACGAAACGAAGCTGGTCACTGACTGCCAGAGAAGTCATGCAGTTGACGATGGCATCTTGGTCAGAGAATGCTGAGACAAGGGCTTCAGAGGGGTAAGAATCGTCGATGGTAATGATGCGGACGTTTGGTGGAAGTTTCCCTTTGGAAGATGAGCGTTGAAGAGCTGTGACATTGAATGAGGGTTCCTTCAATAGAGCGTCGAGCATAATATGGCCGATAGATCCTGTGGCCCCAACAATGAGGATGTTTTTGAATGGTGAAGTCATAGTCGAGTGAAGGAGATAGTGCTCTGATGGTTGGTTGTTTAAAATGGTTTATGATGGCAAGCGATATCATGATTTGACTCTAAGCTCATATATATATGCATCGTGTTTCTGTACAACCAATGATGGACTTCATTCAACAATGCAATAAAGCTTACTGAGCACTTCCTACGATGGCTTGCCAAGCCTGCTTACACAACTTCCACACCAATGAATGTTCTGAAATGTGTCTCATAAATGTAATGCGACGTAAGCAGAACTTGGCGTCTTATTGGTTCGGGGAAAATTACTGACCATTGTGGACGGCCATGATTGGTATGCCCGCCGGCGCTAGATCAGGAGAATGTACCGCAGCGCCGCACCTTGCATAGCTGCAAGCTTGTAATTCTCCCGACCAGGATATGATTATGGGCATTAGCCGTTGTACAAAGTAGGACATATGGGACGCACTGTTAGCTCTTCTACACAATGGTTGGGTTGGATGACAAAACAAGCCTCTCAAATTCGTAGCAAAGCACCACAACCTACAGCTGACAGGCCTAATTCGTCACTTATTCATGTCAAAAGCCGGGTCCCAAGTATATCTGACGCGACTGCGGGGTCGTGAACCTGAAGGAGTAATGACGTCGTTGCGGCCAACGTAGATCCCGACCCTCGACTCCGGGTCTTGTCCGTCACCATTTACCTTCATACAGGACCGAATAGTTTGTTATTCTAATATCTGCGATAGACCACCGTTCTGGACTCTGTAGATAATTCCCTTTACCAAATGGCCAAACCAAAGACTTCCGATTGGGTCAAGTATTACGCAAAATACAGTTCGTTCTCGGCGTGTGTTTCCTTCCCAAACGTCCAATTACTGACAACTTGCCACAGCGCACGTCAAAGTGAAGAGGTTTTCTCTCTGGACATTGATTTACTTATGTATCCCGTGCACCTGTGCGATGTCTGGCATGATGTCCGATAACGCTCCATGGTGGGATCTGCCAAAAAGGCCGAGCGAAGGTGATGTCGAATCCGAGGGGCCCCCCATCCAATGTACACTAGACAAGGCGACCAGCCCATCAGAGAGGAACCCGACAACTTATTATGGACGGGCATGATTAGTTATTCCCGTTGACGCTAGACTAAGAATGGAAACAATGGTCTGCAACGCTACAACCTGGATAACTCTAAGCTTGTGATTCTCCCGGTCTGAGGACGATTACTAACATTGGCCGATGGTACCAAAACGACGGGCCTAGTTTGTAAGAAGTAATGGTAAGGTCTAGGCAGTTACAAAGGCTTATGAAATGACCGTCATCATTATTCCAGTGGTTTTATAAATTCCATGATCCCCACGTTCATCATATACAGTAAGGGACACAAGGCTCATGAAAGTTCAAACTTCCTTTACATATTATCTATTTTATAACAACATCAGTCGCTGGGACTAAAGCTGTCAGCTTGCCGGACATGTCTCGAAGCCTTGCTGGGACCGAATACATCATTTATCGCTCCGGTGATGGCAATGGAGGCTTCAGTCCAACTTCAGTCAAGACACCAAATCTTGGTCCCCATGATATCCTGGTGCGCATCACACACAGCGGCGTCTGCCATACAGACATCGTGTTCTGTCAGATGGGAGCTCCAATAGCCCTCGGCCATGAAGGTGTCGGCATCGTTGAAGCAGTAGGATCTCTTGTCACCCAATTTAAGATTGGTGATCGTGCTGGTGGTGGCTTCCACCGAGACGCATGTGGTCACTGCAAGTATTGCTTATCTGGCAAGGATATCTATTGCTACGATCGTGTCATCTTCGGCGAAGGAGACTTCAACAATGGTACCTTTGGCTCTTACTACATTGGCAAAGAGACCTTCTTACACAAGATTCCCGATGGTCTTGCTAGTGAGCATGCCGCTCCTCTTCAATGTGCCGGTGCGACTGTCTACGCTGCTTTGAAGGCTACAGTCACTCCAGAGAAGAGGGTTGGAATTCTGGGTATCGGTGGATTGGGACATCTCGCCATCCAGTATGCAAACAAGATGGGCGCGGATGTTGTCATCTACAGCACAAGCGCCAGCAAGGAAGCTGAGGCACGAGAGCTCGGCGCAAAAGAGTTCCATTTAATCGAGAAAATGTTCGATGAGGCCAAGGCGCCTATTGATGTTCTGGTGGTCTGTGGCACCAAGTATCCCGATTGGGACCGGCAAGTGCTTCATTCCCACCCATAGAATTGACTTTTAACGAAGACCTTACAGAGTTATGACAAAAGAATTCCTGGCTAGGGGTGGAGTCATCGTTCCATTAGCTGCACCTGTCAATGGGCCATTGAGCTTACCGTAAGTACCATCCTCCCTGTTACTACTGTACAAGGCTAACAGACCACTAGTGCTGGAGCCATGTTCTTCCAAGGGTATCATGTCTTTTCAAGCCTAGTGGGATCTCGTAATGTTCACGATGAAATGCTCGAATTCTCAAGTCGTCATGGCATCAAGCCGATGGTTCAGGTCTTCAAGCACAAGGGGGCTGAGACTATCAAGGAGGTGTTTGAGTTGGTTGAGCAGAATAGGATGCGGTATAGAGCTGTGCTGGAGATGCCGTAATGAGTTGGTTTGGCTTGGGATAAGAAAGGTCGAAAGTTTTCTTAAGCGTTCCTCTGGTTATACAACTGCTGTTGGTCGCTGTGAAGAAGATTATCCGGAGAAATCTTTTAAAAGACATGTGTCACGAGTCATAATAGTTTCTGGTTCATGAGTTGGCACCTCCTACGTGATCACGGCCGAATAGTCAATGTACTGGCGGTCAGCACTGGGAAACCTCACGCCCTATGATTTGATTGAGTAGGGTCCAGTAGGGGTCGAACGGTAAGATACGGGCTTAAATTTAGACTACCAATATGAAACAACCTAAATACATGTCTAAACTCACATAAATTGATCAAATTATTTCATCTAGCTCTCTTGGGCTCTCGGCAGCCAACGCCTTCTATACCCCGACGACTGCAGTTCATAAGCCAAGTTATGGTGTTATTGAAATGCAATGAGTACTGTTGCACAAAGGTCCGGGATCGTTCCAAACTAAGCCCTAAGGAGTATTAACTCCTCGAAATGAGGTTCCACCACGATGCTCTGACCTCTCTGATAAGCACACGAGAAAATCACAAAACAGTTGTTGGTTGTCGAAGCTGTCCACTGAACGATGTTGTGCACACATCCACTTACAGAATCCTTCTCTTTCAGTTGTTGGAGAAAGACACCGGCAGAATATTTACACGACGCTGTTGAGCCATAGCGCCACACTTGCAGTAGATGCACTTTAAAATCTGACGTAAGATGACTTGAGGTCCCCGAGAAGTGGTCCCCGAGAAATGGTTCCTCGAATGGAGCCTCCACGATAATTAATGAACACGTCTATGTCTGTAATTGGGATGTTGGTGGGGAAAGAAGCAGACTGATAAATTGATAGGTGGAAAATTTATTTACGACTAGAATGCGAATTATCGTGATAGGCATTAACCATTTCACCATTATACCCCCTCCATTCTCGCAATCGCTAGTGTGTTGTGATATGTATGCCGGTGTCTTGGTGGAGCACCGGCGTCTCGGAACAACAAACAAACTGCTGTGTCATCAATTAGTCACAAAGTTCAAAGAGTCTCATTGGATAACTCTTCAGCTGAGGCGTTGGCGAAAGTCTGGATCCTCGATTGAACGGGCCGCAATTCCTACCGTCACGATCGTAGTATGGTGTATATGTTCTCATGATCAGCATTCTTGGCTGCTATTTACCACTTCCGCATGTTTCACTGACTCGTATCTCAACGTCATCAGACCGAGTAATAAGCATTCCGATTCTCTTTACTCATCCTTCACGACCTCGATTACTTGTAAGATTTGCTCGAGCAGTATGACTACGTCTAGCACCGATTCCAACACAAGGGCTACCAGTAGGACCGATGAAGGGGGAGTCTCCGCATTGGAGACCAGAAGAGGAAGGCGTCCTGTGGAAGCGCCAACAGGTGGTGGACCCATTAGTAACGTATGCCCTTACTTTTACTTGGCAAATTGTCTTGATCTGTATCTGGAACTTGTCGATCATGTCGATGCTTAGATTCCCATATCTAACCGACCATATAGAGGAGGCGTATGCAGAACCGCATGGCTCAGCGTGCATACCGACAGCGGAAAGAGTCCGCCATTGATATTCTGAAACAGAAAGTCGAAAAGCTGGAGAAATCTAAGGAGGACATGGGTAAAGAGTTTTTAAACTTTACGAACGTTATTCTTGAGCAGGATAATCTCAAGAACCATCCTGATATTGTCGAACATATCAAGAAGTCTACCATCAATATTCTTACTAGTGCTCGAGAGGTCGACAATGACGAGCAGGAGAATGAAGGCCCAGATCTAACCGCGACTATTGATGATACACCGGCTGAAGCGCCAACTAATTATACGTTGTCAACCGACCAGATTAATGCTCTTGACTTTCCCATGATGGACTACGTACCACAGCTCGAGTTCGATGACCTTTTGGACTACAGCACCAATATTGAACCCGCACCAGTGCCAGACTACGACCCCAGACCTTCAGCTATTGACACAAGTTCCTACTTTCAGATGTCAATCAACCAGACACCTCAATACAGCATGTATCAACTTCCCGGAGCTACCTGGGACTCTTCACTGTGTTGCCCTCGATCATACGCCTCTCAAGAAGCCACATTTGGCAGACGATACCAAAGAGCATCCCAAGAAGCTGCCTTCCTCCTCGCTTCTATGCGTAACGCCCCACCCTCTTGGTACAACAAGGTGTTCGGATTCTGTATGCACTTTGAGACAAGAGAGGAAATTAGCGACCGTCTCGGTGAAACAGTCCGAAAATCTCGAGATGCAACTCTGAACAACTGGAGATTTCCTTTCACCAACGTTGGTGGCGCTGGCCTATTTTATCCCGATCAAGGCAATGGAAGGGACGAGTTACCCATCGGAAACCGCTTTATGCAGAACGAGGCATACAAGCCCTCAGAGATGTCAGGATTCTCAATTGGACCTTTCGGCCCGTCCATCGAGCAGACTCGAGATCTTCGTCTGAATTCTCAATTGCGTATCATTGACCCCAACTATGATGGCGATTTCTTTGACGCTGATGAAATTGAAATTTGTCTAAGAGGATATGGCGTCACCATACCAGCCAGCAAAGACTTTGTTACTGCCTATATCGACATGGGCATGTTTGAACGAGCAGATGCGAGAGAGATTACAGAAGATCAGGATGGCCCCGTCACCCCACCAGATGCCTCCAACGACCCAGCCAAGATTCTAGATCCAGAAGAGGGAAACCGCCCGTCATCCTTGCATTGTCCCGCCGGGATGATGGGTATGGCTATAGGAGCGATGCCAACACCCCCAAAGCCACAGCCAGAAGATCAGTGGAAAACACCTACAAAGAGAGATACGAAAGTGAAGGTCGATGTGGAACGTTTGATAACATGTGAGTGACTAGTGCTTGTAATCGTTCCTTGACTAACTTGGTTCAACAGGCCTTTGCAACGCGACTGTTTGCTTGGGAAGGACTCCTGCGGTCCGACCAAAGGACATCCGAAAGGCGTTGAAAATGTCTCTGATTGACGAAGATTGATCATTCTGTGAAGGCTGTATGTTCAAGATGGGGATTAAGATCTATGGCCGGGTAAATAAAACAAGGGTGTGGAAGAAATTTGAACGTTTCGCGAAGAAAGAGTGACGTTTTCTATAGATATCTAAGGATCTATAGAGATATACAGTGTGGCCTTCATGTCCATCGTTTAACCGTCCAGGAAAGTCTGAACATGCTTGACGAAGGTGGTTGCATACTGGAAAAGAAATCCGTGCCCACTGTTTGGGTACAAAATGAGTTGGCCGTTGGGCACTTTCTGATAGATCAGATAGCTGTTTGATGTTGGGATCATGTAATCGTTCTTTATTCGTCAGTACAGATGACCATCTTTACACCAAGAAAGGGTACTTACGTTGCCATTCGCTATCAAAACGGGAATCTTGATCTCTGACAGACGGTTATAAGCTCCCTCCTCGCCACGGCTGTTATCAGTACTCATCGTGAAGGTGTGACCTTGGGTCGCTTGACCCTTGATACCCTTTCCCTGATCTTTGTACCCACTGCTGAGCCATTCGGAAACCTCTTCACCACAAGTCGACTCTTTCCGCTCGTGGATACGACCATACCATGCTTCTGCGGCAGCGTCACCTTCAGGGTTCTTGTGGAAGAACAGAGTCTTGAAGACGTCAATGTTGACATCCTTTACACCAGCCACAGCGCCAACATCATCATTGGGAGACAGTGCTAAGTCTTCGCCATGGCTGGTGCCGGTGCCAGCAAGGATTAACTTGCGAATCTTGACTTTATTGGGATCAGAGTTCAGTGCAATCATCTGGGCAACATATCCGCCAATACTAAAGCCCAGAAGGTCAACTTCGGGCTCTTTGATGAGTTCGATGAACTGGGTGATGTCGGCTGCTGACTGTCGAATAGAGTTGGCGACTTCTCCAGTACTTAGACCAACGCCTGCGTAGTCTACCGTGATGATGCGACGTTTGGCAGCTAGACTGTTGATGACAAGGGGATCCCACTTATCCATTGTGCCACGGAAGTGGGTAAGAACGACGAGTGGCGTGCCTAGAGCAGCACCGATTTGTCGGTAGGCGAACTTGGCGCCATTGGGAGACTTGACGTATTGCGTCTTTGCTGTTTGTTGGGTAGACATTGTCGGCGTGTCAATTGATTGAGACGATAGGTTTGTGATTACAGTAGGGAAAGGGTTATGATATCGTATTTTGGATAATGTTGGAGAGACATGTATATATACATACCATCTTAAATGGTAGTCGTTGCCGTTAGTGTAACTTGGATCGGCATGCTTACTGAGCGGGGGTGCAAGTAATCTTCCCGACACTGAGCTTATTCACCAGCCGATTAGTGACGGTATCTGATCCAGATCACTCTTTTGACTTGCGATCGCTGCAAAGCTCAAGCAAGGTGATTACATTTGCGTAAGAACTGTCCACAACTGCTCGGAGTGCCCCGCGGTGTAAGAGTCTTTCGATGGTCCATTTTGTAGCCAATGTGGCAGTCATCTCAACTTGGTAGCTCGGCAAGAGCAATTCCGGACTTTCACACGCATATCCTATAGCGAAACAAACTTAGATTTCCAAAGGGATCAGGTTTATGTTCATTTTCATGATGCTTGATATAGAAAAACATTTTGCAGTCTATTGAAAGTGCCTTCCAAATTAATATTCACCATCATTCGTCGACAACCCTATCTAAGCCGTTACCGTATCCACAGTATAGGCAGCATAGCTATAGCCAGATGTTAGCTCTTAGTTTCCAGATTTAGCTTGATTTAATAGGCAACCCACTCGCTGTATCCTACTTCATTTGTCTTGTAAAAGGTCGAACGATCGTACTTAGTGAGCGGCCATCCGTTTTTGATACGAGCTGGCAGATCAGGGTTCGCTAAGACACGAAGTATTAGTTGCTGAAAGAGACCGACGGGTGAGCAACGCAATGCTTACGAATGAAGTGTCGACCGAAAGCTACAAGATCGTCCGTCTCACTGGCGTGTTCTAGAGCCGACTCTGGCGTAAATCCTCCAGCTGCGATGAAGTTGACGCCAGCCTGTGTAGCAACACGTCGAATTGGATCCAAAGACTCGACCCCCTCTTGAAGATGATCTGGTGTATCAACTGCGCCGTCGGCGCGAGGTTCGATAGCGTGGATGTAAGCGATGGATGGTTGGGCATTAACAATGGCTTGTGCCCACGGGACGAAGAGACTCAATGGGTCGGCTTCACGCATACCCTGAAAACGCGTAAACGGTGACATGCGAACTCCTACGTGCTCAGCTCCGATGGCATCGCTGATTGCGTTCACCACGAGGAGTGGGAATCGGATACGGTTCTGAACACTGCCCCCGTATTGGTCTTGTCTATCGTTACTAGTGGATTGAAGCTAACCTGCGGTTAAAGACTGGCGTTATGGTGTTGAAACCGATTTTCACTTACAAACTGATCGATGAGCTATGCTCAAAGTT
Organism: Fusarium camptoceras; assembly: GCA_004367475.1. Taxonomy (NCBI): domain Eukaryota; kingdom Fungi; phylum Ascomycota; class Sordariomycetes; order Hypocreales; family Nectriaceae; genus Fusarium; species Fusarium camptoceras. Next base: position 119,816 of record QGED01000228.1, on the reverse strand, counting down.
AGTTGAGGATGCAGCCCAGCGACTGTTTGAGATGGACTTACGTATCCATTGGCCCCGTGCAACTCAACACCATCGAAACCTGCCTCCATAGCATTGAGAGCCGCTTGTCGGTAATGTTCAACGAAGCGGTCAATGTCAGCTTCCGTCATGGTAGTAGATTTCTCGATAACAGCCGCTTTATCTGGCGATTTCCGCGAGGTATCATCATTGTCGAAATACGGCTTCGTGCCTGGACTGTATATGACTGGAACTAGATCAGGTTCCGCGATTCGTCTGATACTGGTTAGTATTGGTATCCCTCAGGATGATTCCTTTGAAGCTTACCCCAAGGCCCATAACTGAACTACGATCAAACCGCCTTTAGCATGGACTGCGGCAGTGACATTTTTCCACGCGTCGATTTGTTCCTTTGAGTAGATACCTCCTTTTTGTTAGGATAGCACGCTCCTTTGCTGTGAGGATATACTTACCTGGCGAGTAAAGTCTTCCAGATCCCTCGGGATGGATAAAAGTTCCTTCCGTGATAAGTAAGCCGCCAGCTACACATTGTTAGTCCGACCCCAGAAGCCACTTTGGATTGTTGAATCATCTTACGCGTCGCACGCTGGGCATAATAATCAGTTGCGTAAGGGGCTGGAATTGAAGCAGCGTCTGCGCGACCTCTTGTCAGGGGAGCAAGCACAACTCGATGCTTGAGGTTGAAAGCGCCAACTTGGATTGGATCGAAGAGTTTTGAAGATCTTTGGCTAGGCATCCTGAATGCTCTATTTCTTACATACGCAGAAAGAGAAAAGTCAGTTCAGTTCTACTGGTGATGTGATAGTTTGCACGGTTAGTAAATTATGGCTATTGACGAAACCACACTGGTCTCTTTGACTTATATATGGTTCTTACTACTGGTGAAATGCATCACTAATGTCAGTCAATTAATGGCTCCGACCTTCACGAACATGCGATGTCTGCTTGAAAACTGGAACAATTTAACTCTTCATTGGCCATCAAGCCTATCATTGCATTATTGCAGGGGTCGCTGTCCCATTGGGCGCTGCAATGTGGCGCCAGTCGGACATGATTACTGATGCCCATAATCGGTAGCTTACGAGAAAGCCCGTATTCGCCGCACCAATATGACCCTCAGAAATGCAACTAATTGTCTTGGTTTTGTCGATTGTTAATGGCGCCAAGAGATGACAAGCTCACTATCTTTCCTGATCTATGGCAACATATCGAGTGATCACTAAACATCCTCGACACCGATGAGCGCATGCGGATTAGTGACCCTAGCCGTCCAGATAAAAGCCAACAGTAATCGTCAAACAACTGGTCGCAAACGATCGTCCAATCAGGCCTAAGGTGCATTTAGAAAATTGTTTCGGTTACTACACAGAGGCGGATAGGCAAAGTAATCACATTCGGCGCGTTGTCCATAATCAATGAGGCAGCAAAACAGCTTAAATATCAAAATATATAAAACGAAGAAGGTATCATACATTTGAAGCTCACCCATCAACCAGAAACTGCATACTTCAACCTCGATTCCACCATGGCACCATCTTTGGAACACGTTTTCACCATGCGGCTGTACACATCACCTGCAAAAGCCCTAGTGATTCCAGAAGTCAAAGGAAACAACCATCGTATTATAGCTTTCTTGACACATGGCTATATAAAAGGCGGTGGATTCGAGGCTGAGCTTCAACCTGGAGGCGCCGATTGGATTCTGGTATGTAGACCATCCAATTATCACTACACTTTACTTAAGACGCTTAGCGCGACCCGGACACAAACACAGGACATCTCGATGTCCGAGTGCAATTCCGTTCTCAAGAAGGACATGGATTCTACGTATACTTCAAGGGCGTCCTGCAAATCGATGAAAAATGGATGGAAGTATTCACTGGAGGACCAACGGCTCGGACTCTTGACTTTGGTGAGAACTACTGGTTGAGTGCGCCGATTTTGGAGACTAGCCATCCTGATTTAAAATGGGTTGAGCGTTCATCGTTTGTGGGTGAGCTTCGATGGCTAATTGATGAGGACGGTTCTGTCGCAGTGGAGAATGCTATTTACATGGCGAAACCAACCAGTCTTTAATGATGTTAGAACCACGAACATGATATTGGCATCGTATATACGAGTGCATTTGGACTGGCCTTCTCTCAATATCATGATCTGATCGTAATTTCAGTGTGTTTCATTCGTTGTTTTAAACGGTCATGGGTGAGTCAGCATGAAGTGTGACCTTGTGCTGACAAGATCTGACGCAGAGGCGCAGTGCGGCTTGCACAATGACCTCAATCAATTGAGTCTTTTTTGTTCAACTCAACTAAAAATGACTGAAGACGAAGAGCTACGTGGCGGGCTGACTGAAAAACCCGCTCGCGTGCGGCGACATCACACACGCAGTAGAACGGGTTGTTCAAGCTGTCGAAGCCGTAGGAAGAGATGCGGTGAACAGCGTCCTGTATGGTATCTTTTCGCCACCAAATCTATCTTCGCGCATATCCTAACCATTTGCGTAGTGACAGCTGTGTCAGCTCAGGCAGGGTATGCTCTTACGAGCCAGTCCAGTTGCCGCTGAGAGAGCGAAGAGCGCAGCAAAAGGAAGTCCAACCGTGGGACCAGAAGCCTTCTTGGCAAGTTGGAAAGCCGTCACATGAAATAATATTCCTTAAACACACGGCGATACCTGCCCCATTGGGGCATGTGAATCATGAAAGAGGGTATAATAGACTGGGTTGTGAAATGCCCCTGAGATCCCATGAACTCTTCCATTATTGTAAGTTAAAATCGTTCCATACTGGAAAGCGAATCTAACTCGGAATAGTATTCAATAGTGCACAAGGGCCTAAGTATGGCTTGAGTGTACCTGCTACGAACAGGTCCGTGTAATTCTACTCTCATCACCAGCAGTCCTACGTAGTAACATCGAATAGCTTGACAAGATTGACAGACGACCCTATTGCATTGCGCAGTACCATACTATTGGCTGGAATGCACTTCTCCTTCCAATATGGAAACCTTGAACCTTTTGAATCCACCTTCTTCTACCACAGGGTTCAAGTGATCAAATACATCAATAAATGGATCTCGGCCGGGAGCCCTAAATGCGATACGCGCATCATTCGACACATGGTTACGTTGGCCTTTACAGAGGTAAGGATACTCCCGGATTCGTGCTCTTCTCAGTCTCATTAACCGTATCAGATCTGCAATGGGGATATCCTTTCAGCGGAAACCCATGTTAGTGGCATTCTAGCAATTATTGAAAACACAAACACGGCCAAGGGAGATGAGCGACTTATTCCTAAGCCTCGTTCAACAGATGAAGAGTTAACTAATCGGTATTTTATTATGTAAGTCAGGGCTTCTGCGCATTTTAACCATAGTACTAACCCCTCTTAGGGCGTATACTTATATTTGTGGTTTGAAGAGCCTTCTAATCGGACTTTGTCGACAAGAGGAAAGCAGCGCCACCCTAAAAAGCTATACAGCTAAAGAGTTACTTGAGATGTCCTACATATGGCATAAAGGTGAAGCACTGGAGTGTTGGATATCGAAGCTTGAGGGAATCCGAGAGTTTCCTTCTTTTTTAACCCCACTGCCCCACGGTGCGACATTAACGCATGCCGACGGACATGAGATAGTCCAATGCCTGCGCAAGTTTACGGCCGGGATCGACAATCTCTCGACAGGCGCCTGTGTTCGATCTGCTGATGCTGATTTCGACACTTTCTGGAGACGAGGATCTGCATCGCGACTGTTAGGCGCATTTGTACATGCGCATCTCCAGTCCATCTCGGTCAATGAAGAGGGCCTTGAAAGGTCCCAACAGAGCTCCTTCGAGGCTCCTTGGGGTGCTTTAGTCACTGCGTTTATTATATACTCGCAAACCATACTCTGTGTTACTGAGCCTGTTGACCCGCGCCTGCATAAATACACCGTCATCCTATTTCACCAAGATATGGTTTTGTATCTTTCTGAGAACAGCACGCCTAGAAATCCGGCATTCGTCCTTTGGCTATCATTGATGGGATTGGCTGGCTGTCATACATCGTCTAGTAATGACAAGGACATGGCGATTCACCCTAGTACGTCATTCTTCCAGACGGCTGTCAGGCGCCAAAGTAAGGAGATGGGCATTTCACGTTGGTCGCAAACGATCAAAGCTCTCAATGAGATTGCATGGCCGGCTACTCATGATGGAAGTAGATTTATACAGGAGCTTTGGGAAAGGTCTGTTTCAACGGAATTTTAGAAGACGAACATCGCCAGTGATAGAATGATAAGGCGAAGTGCGATGTCGTATTGGATTCACAGCATGGCTTGAGCTGATTGTTCCATCCCTGGCATGTCAGATAAAGGTAGAAGCGAGCGTAGTCACAACCCCACTGATAATTTTACCCCGCTCCTATGGAAACTCTCCTAAGCCCAAGCATCAACCACGATTATCAACTGGCCATTCATCACCACCAACGTAGCTTAATTTGAACCGGACCCGTGCGGTACTTTGCTGGACAATGTCGACTGCCGACCACGATGCTCGACTTCAACCCAGGGTTCCAGACGGTGGTTCAATGACCCTGCTTTATCAGCCGCTTGACTCGCAACACCAAGAAATTCGAATCTTACGACTACTCCCAGGGAATGGAGATGATCCTATCCGTTGTACTCTGCATACAATAACGCTTAGTGAAGCGTCCGACTATGAGGCCTTATCATACAATTGGGGAGACCCTCTAGTTTGCCATGTCATCGAAGTGGATGGGATGGTAAAGTATGTCACTATCAATCTCTTCAATGCCCTGAACAGGCTGAGGCTGCCACATAAGGAACGGCGCCTCTGGGTTGATGCTATCTGCATCAATCAGGACGATAATACCGAGAAGTCACACCAGGTCAATCTCATGAGCAAGATCTATTCCTGGACAAGCAGAGTGTTGCTTTGGATCGGTGACGTTTCTGGAGACAAGGATGCAGGGCAAAATGTCATTCTGGAGGAAACAGCAAAGGCGGCTTTCGACCTCGTTGACTTTTTGGCAGATAATAAACACTATAACCCTGTTGATGGTGACCAGGATGTTGGTCCGACCGAGGAGCAGTTCGTAGCTCTGGCTCGCCTAGTTCGACTTCCGTGGTGGAATAGAGCTTGGACTGTACAGGAAGCTGTTCTTCCAAAACACGCTGTCATGATCTGTGGAACTACTGAGCTGCCGTTCGAGAAATTTGCAGAGGCATATGATAATTCACTTCATCACGATTACTCTGGTTGTTGTCGTGTAGGCGATCAACTTCTTCTCACCTTTTGGCACACATTGAGTGGGCTTAGAGAAACTCGACGAAGCCACGTCAAATTGTTTTCAACAAGCGAAGTCGTCACCTTATTCAGAAACAGGGTGGCATCCGATCCGAGAGATAGGATATTTGCTTATCTGGGTCTCATCGATGGAGGCGTCCTGGCAGACTATACCTTGCCTGTTGAGGAAGCATTTAAGCATACTAGTCGTGCTTTTATAAACAAGCTTGGAACATTGGACATTCTACTGAGAGTGTCCGGAAAGGGGCGGTCGCCTACTCTGCCAACCTGGGTTCCTGACTGGGCCGCTGATGTCGATCAGACACGACTCTTCAAGGAGCTAGAGTGGATCTACCCCTATGCCCTGTTCAAGGCAGCCGGCCAGACAAAGGCCGAGACTAGGGACTCATTCTCAAACGATGCTTTAGACTTGCAAGGATTCATTATCAACAGAGTTGTCAAAACAGGGCCAGTCATTGAAGATGACTCTAACGTAGCAGAGACGGTAGCCATTTGGAAAGATGATCCCAAAAGCGTCTATCCCCTCGGTGGCACGTTTTCCGATGCCATGTGGCGGACCATAACGACTGATATCTATCAGTCTCACGGCAATCGCAGGCGAATCAAGAGCGACGAAGACCCAAAAGCGCTGTTCACTGGGGCTTTGGCAAAGGATGTAAGAGGATTTCTCCTTAGCTCTTGGGGATGCAGAGGGTTCATGGCGGAAGAGGGCATCATCGGGGTTGGACACCCAGATATGGAACCCGGGGATAGCATCTTTATCCTGAAAGGTGGTAATATGCCATTTATTCTTAGGCAAGTTCAGAGAGGTGAGGGCGATGTGGCTTACCAACACATCGGGCAAGCTTACATTTACAAGATGATGGATGGGGAGATGATCAACGAGGCTACGGAATGGGATTGGATAAGCCTAGTCTAGGGGTAGCAAGACCAACAATTGCATTTGATGCTAATTGCCAATGAGTTTACTGCACTATTGTGAAAAGTTCCATTTCTGTTAAGTGCAGCTGAGGCTTGGATCCTGTCACTGACCGCCAGCTGACCAACAGCTGAGCCAGCATTTCAGTGGTCTACTGACCGCACCTTGCTGAATAGCGCGTAAGTAAATAAAGCGGATCGCGACCCTTTACGTGCGAGTGGTAAGAAATCTCTTTTGCGATTTCCTTCCAGCCGTGCAATAGTCGGATCTCAGACAGCTTGACGAGCATTCGATAATCGGCCATAGTTCTATGATGCCCGGAGATGTGACATCAGTAACAGTAAATACAAACACCATTTGGCGCAGTGGTCAGCGCGCTCCCCTTGAATCACTTTTTAGAGGGGTAGCAGTTTAAAGCTCGGGTGAGGTCTAGACCTAGCCATACAAGCCCAACAGAGTAAACATCACATTTCCATTCGGTAGTGAAAACAAGGTTATGAATTACGGGCTGACTCAGAGGTAATCCCAAACAGTTCGTCACTAGATCCGCTCTGGAATGCCGCCTTGAGTCACACTTACTTACCGAGTAATGGTTCCTAAACAATTTTTTAGAGGTCGTATGCTTTGCTTACCCACACATTTGTCAAGCTCAGTTGCTCCAAGCTTTTGTTTCAGAACACTTGGGCTGTCCGAGAGGAGGCCCCGTGAGGAGCAATGAGCGGGTCTACACGTCGTCTCTACACCAAGGTATTTGCTTTACAGGCAAACACATGAAGCCGGTCTCACGGAGATCTTTAAATGCCGTAATTAGAGGCTCTTCTCGGACTTGACTTCGGTATTTTCGGATATGGAAACACCCATCTTAACTCGGCGCTAATAATATGTTCTTTTTAGGTCTTAACGAGAAATCGCATTCTGATCAAAACTGACTAAACCTTCATCGGCGTGCTCACAGAATGTGATATCTATCCAACGGCGTACTCTAAAAAGTAGAACACTTGGAGACAAAGATGTTGAGTTAATATCAATAGATAGATAGGAAGCAAAACTATCCCAGGCAGGTTATTCTGTTTAGTGTTATTGCAACTTAAGCGTCAAACCCAACCCAAACATCAGTAAAACCTTGACCATCCGACTTGTAAAAATGTCTGCCAAACCAATGAGTTATGCACTTGGCTGTTCTTCCAGCAGTGGGTGTCCAGTATTCTCTTGATGCTTTGCTTGACGCTGCATACTTTCGAGGATTAAATCTTTGACATTAGGTTCGCGTACGGTGGTCCTGAAGAACAATGAGTACACTGCTGTGAAATCCCAAGGGCGAAGTCTTTTCCACATGAGGTGCATAGCAGTTGGCCCAAGAGGGATAAAGTTGGGAAATGCGTAGTGGAAAAAGAAGACTTGGTGCTCCTTGTTATGATGCGAGCGGCTGAGCCCAGACTGTTCAATATTATTAGTACCGAACTCGGGGATACATGGTTAAGATACACTTGCTAGGGATATGCCGATGGTATCACCAGTAAACTGAACCGATGGATATTAGCATTATAACCAATAACACGCCATTTGGAGTTCACATATACGCACAATATTGTTGTTCCAATGGAGGACTGAGCTTCCTGGGAAATGGCCTCCAAGCTTGACCATGGTCACACCAGGGAGAATTTTTTGGGTCTCGCCTTGGAAGAAGATTCTTCGGTGCTCAGTATCCTTTCTGTTCAACCACTCTTGGTCCTCGTAAGCAAGATACACAGGACAATCGAATTCTCGTGCCCATTCCAAGTGTGTGCTGTAAAAATGGGGATGAGAAATAGCAATGGCAGCGAGACCGCCATGAGACTTGATAAAGTCAATGGTCTCTTGGTCCAGCAAACTGATGCAATCCCAAAGGACGTTGCCAGACTCGGTCTGGATAAAGACTGCCCGCTGCCCGATGGCTATCTGGGGAGTAGAAAAGATTGACCAGATTCGCTTGTCATTCTCGTCTTGTTTGAACTCATTCTTGTGGGTGGTCTGCAGTTCCTCAAGAGTGGTCCAAGACTGCCCAGAAGGTGGTACAAACTGCCGGGGTTCCTGTACCGTGTTAGTTGTTCCAGATTCGCCTACCGAAGGGCTAACATACATTACACATGCGGCAGGTAGATGGACGGTCCACAAAGGAGATATCGTATTGCGTACCACAGGTAACACAAAGACATAGGTTCTTTGAACTTGCCATAACAACAATTCAAAGATAATAGTATTTGGTAAATTGGGTTGTTTCTTTGTATTTCATGCATTCAAAAGTTGCCGGGATCCCAGGAACCTTTTATTGTTCATCGACCTAGTATGAATAAATCATGATTATTAAATAATTACGTGCTTTCAATACTCGGTTTACGGAAATGTCCAAGCGATCGCATCTCGGACATCGTCAAGAATGCGGTCGTCTGCTTTACTATGTATTACTCAGCGGGAAATGAACGCCACTGATACAGGTGTGGAGGACAAGCCATAAGCACTGACGTAGCCCACAAGCATCATCACCATAGCGAACGCGATCGCGAGAACACACTTTCGTTTTTCCAAGAACTGTCCGAAGACAGCCCTCCCAACATTCCCAGTCATCTTGATTAACACAAACTAACGTTTCGTTTCAAGAAACACTGAATTCATCCGCCATTAACTGGCCGCATCGTAATGAAGCTATCAATAGTCATAAACTATAAAACCTTAATAAAAGCTTTCAAACGGCATATATGCAGTTACAAGACTTCTCTAGAAACTATAAATCTTTGTTACTCATTTCAGAGAGTTTACATGCATCTGTTAAGCAACTGCAATATCGGTTGCGGGCGTATCGGGCGGGGTAAAACATTGGTGGTGCGGCGCATGAGAGACAGAATAATTTGGTCTTTTATCACCAGATTAGTACGACAGTGGGCCTGCTTTATTTTAGCATCCTTACCCTTTGGATAGCCTTTCTGTCATCTACCCCTACTGCAGCTAGTCCATTTTGCATAGCGCCCCCTCCGTTGGCCATCCTGACTGGCTCAACTGGATGGGTCATTTGTAATTATGTCGGATTATACCATCCCCGCCACCTCCTCCGCTAATAACGCATCAACCGCGAGGTTTTAAGGTGAACGATACCTCAACAAGTCTTGATTGATAAGAACAATGGAGAAGGGATCGGCGATATGCACGTACCGCGTACGGCCTGGCCTTTACTCAGACATGAGTGAGGTCGTCAAGGTCTGGAACGCTGCGTTTGCTAAAGACCAACTCATGGATATTTTATTTCCGGGTCGACGAACCCGTCCAGAGTTGCTGCTAGCTCAAGTCACGCGCCTCTTCTATTCGCGCTACTGGACTCCTAACTATGACTTGCACGTTCTTACATCGACGACTGATGATAAGCCTGTGGGCCTCACATGGTGGAAGCGACCCGACTCTCAACTGTCATTCTACGAACGCTGGATATCGCCTTGTATGGATGGCATTCTCTACCATCATGTAATAGCACTAACCATCGTTTTAGCTGCCTGGGCCTCGCCCATCGTTCACGCTTGGTACTGGCTTCGGAACAAACTCTTCCCCATCCCGAATCTGGACCAGCACGCAGCTGAAACATTTGCACGTGTTTTTGCAGATATTGAACCCAAGTTGCGAACAACCTCACGACGCCGCGATGCCTGGTACCTCTCCACGCTGGCTGTTGAACCGTCACTTCAGGGTAATGGCTTGGGAAGCATGCTCTTGAACCATGGATTGGAAAGGGTTGACAAGGCTGATGTAGCTGCTTGGTTAATTGGTCTTGAAGGTATCGATAGGTTCTATGAACAACACGGATTTGTGACGGTCGAGAGGGCTAATGTGGGAGAGCTGGGGCACTGGAAAGGTGGTTCTATCATGTTCAGGAAAGATACGGCATAACTCACATCTGCCCATCGATAGAAACGAGACGCCAAGATGCTTTTGAACGAGAACCTATATGTCAGATCTTTCATTGCAACTCAATTGATTTGATATATTAGACGTTTGGTTTACAACCTGAGTAAGACTATGTTCCTATAACACAATCGGGGGCAAATTACCAAGCTGGCTGGAGTACAGTGTGCTACTCGGGGTCTGCTAGTGACACATTTGGTGATAGGATGCCCGGCAATGCGTACTTGATGAAACAGAGAACAGTGTGTAGTTCCTATATCATTCAGTCCTCATGTTGAGGGAAACTTTGACTTTGATTTATGGATATACACTTGAAAGCACGGAATTTGTCCTATTTCAACCTAGATTTCGTAAGCAACAACTATTCGGTAGGCAACAGCTATTCTATGACCAGGCAACGATGTTTTCATGGCCAGGCACTTCGAATCGACAGGGCTTGAAATTGGGCCGCGTCATAATGGTGTTTATGCTTACGTGTGGCGGCCTTGGTGGTGCCCCATTTAGGTATTGACAGCCACTGAGTAGTCTCATGCATAAGGATTCAAGCATCAAGATTAATTATATAAGTTGCTTGTGTTCGCCAGTATATTCAAAACTGTATCTTGATTTCCACTTCTGTATCGCTCGCGAATCAATCAAGAAAACCTACACCAACTTCATCATGCCAGTCACCGTATCTGTTGTTGACCACCCAGCTAGGCCGTGGGGTCAAGATAAAGCCAGCAGCGTCGAGGAAATTCTCAAAGCGACCAGTAACAAAGAGTTCAATCGCTGCAAGCAGGTCATTCAAAGCGTATTTTCAGTCGATGGATCAATTGAAGACAAATTTGTATCCGGCTCCGAGAACGGCTTGGTCTGGGCAGCTTTTAATGCCTATAGCAACCATCATCATCTGACAATCCGCGCCGAAGATGTTTGGTTCGCTATTATAACCCAACTCAGTTCTTACATCAATGCAAACGCAGCGAAACTCCGCCATCTCTTTGTTAGTCATAAAGGCAAAAAAGACCTTGTCATCAAGCAACCCGGATTCTTACACACGGCCGACTATGGAGCATTTGTTCAAACCATAACGAAGGAAATGGTAAAGAACGTTAAGGACCCTACACTACGTGATTGGGTTCTGCCTTCGTTCTCTACTACCACCGATGCTGATCGAGCTGTTGGCTCTGTGCTCTTGATGGGCGCAATGCAACAATACTTTTCGTACACATGCATGTTAACGTGCGGCCTCCCGTCTGTCACAATTCTCGGAGAAGTTACTGACTATGAGGATATTCTATCCCGCCTCGATGAATTGGAGAAAATGGGCAAAGAACCCACTCGTTTCGCTGAATTATTGAGGCCCATTGTTCGAAAGATAATCCTCTCTTTTAAGGAGCCAACCAGCCCAGAGGTCAAGAGCTTCTGGAACTCCATCGCAGATATGCATAACATGTCGGGTGCAACCACGTTGACCGGCTGGATCACTGCATTCTGTTTCTGGAACGATGAGGGAAAAGCGCAAAATGGTGGATGGGGTTGTGCGCTTGACGGACATCCATATCCCAGCGTTGAAACTCAGGACATTCCAGGTGGTTTCGTCACCGTCCCTGTCAAAGTCGACGATCACGGCAAATTGTACAGTTGCAGAATGTTAGCAGGGTCAATCGGCATCCAAGCGCTACCAGACTATGACTATGACCCCGTGGCTGCCAAGGCGTACTATGAGGCTCGAGACGAGTACTTTGATGATGAACGGCAACAGCTGTTCAAAACGCTAAGCGAAGGCAGAGACGAGAAAGAAGATGGCGCATTGGAGGAAAAGCAGGAGGGTGAATCTACTGGGAAGAAGAATCTTTGGTTTCCTGGAATTCAGCCCGTTTCCGGATGGATGATTTATGAAGATAAAGAGGGCATGCATGTGAAGAAGTCTATTTTTAACATGATGGGCTTCTAAATGAGGCCTTTGGCGAAAACGAATCTAACATAGATGAGTCAGTAGTTGTATCTTACGTTCTGTTCCTGGCAGAATGCAAACTAGAAGACATCAAATGAGGGAATATAATTCGTGTTCTATGGGTTGTTTTTGCTACGTAATTCGTCCTTTGCTCCTGGGCGATGGGGACAACTCTACTGTCAAAGAGCCAGTTCTACTAGCAATAGGCAAACAGTACATTATGCAACTAGAAGTAGACATTAAATCATTGTTCCTCAGTTGAGCGGCATGAGGCAGAAAAGATGGCCGGAGACAGCATCAGCTAAATGCCCGACTTGCAAAGCAAGTAAGTCATTAGCACTAACAATATCGTCACCAATGGATATTTATCCGACGGATTATTGCGGATTGCCCCAAGGGTAGAGCGACTTTTCGCTGGGTACTAATCTATGTGAAGGAGTGCTTTTCGTAAAACTAGGTGATCTCGAGAGGTGTTTCGTGGTCTCAACGCATGTTTAAAGTGGAGAGAGATCATCAGTTCAACACGAATTCGGGGCATCGTCACCCGATTGCAACATGAAAAATGGTATTAAAGATCCGGCTCATCCCTGTGAGAGGTGTTCAAAATCTTGCGTGGATCCAAATGTCAAGCCTCAGATATCAGGGGTAACCCTCAAAAGCTTGTAGCTGCCTTGGTGGCTTTCGTCTCGATTGCCTTGGCGACTGTAAAGCCTTGTGTAAGTATAATACTCGTCGTCCGGCATCGTTCTTAACCAGTTGATATAGAATCACGAGCTGGAAAGGAGAATGCAGATGAGCCAGAGGCTAATTCACTTTTACAGGGGTGGCACGGGACACTGGGCCGGGAAACTCGGCACTTTTTGAGCAAGAATACTTAAGGAGGAGGAGTGCTGGAATTATCCGCCTCGTAGTTAGGACAGGGCCATCCTAGCACTAACTTAACAATACGCGTATCCAACAAACTAAATAAACAAGAGGTTTCAGGTTAGTTTATCCGTAGGTGTCGTAATTATCGTCCAACCGAAATAGATTCTAGACCCGGAGTAGGAACATTTGGTTATCTATATATACCCCCGCCTACCTGGCCTCTCCAGTCACCCATTTCACACCAGTCTCACGATTGTTCATTATCAGCCGACACTACTATCTATTCTTCACCTATACCATAAGAATGAAGTTTTCCATCCCACTGACCGCATGTGTCGCTACACTCGCGGCAGCGACACCAACCTCTCCTTCCAACATCATTGAAAAGCGAGCCACAACCTGGTGTGATGCTTTCGGTTCTGTTGCCACTCAGGGTTATGTCTTTTACCACAACAACTGGGGAAAGGCTGACGCTACTTCGGGCTCTCAGTGCACAACCCTGAACTCTGTCAACAATAAGAACTTTGCTTGGTCTACTACCTGGTCCTGGGCTGGAGGCCCAATCAAGGTTAAGTCTTACTCTAATGTCGCACTTGAGAATATCAACAAAAAGATCTCCGATATCAAGTCGGTCCCTACTACATGGACCTGGCGGTAAGAAATCTCCAGTCGTTGCATTTTGTAACCTCACTGACCTACTTGCAAGATACACTGGTACCGGCATGGTTTCAGATGTCTCCTATGATCTTTGGCTTGCGCCTTCTGTTGGAGCTGATAATAAATACGAGATTATGATTTGGCTTGGAGCTTATGGTGGCGCTGGGCCTATCTCCGAACAGAACAAACCTGCTATCGCAAAGCCTACTATTGCCGGTACTACCTGGAGCCTGTTCAAGGGTCCTAACGGAGACACGACTGTCTTTTCTTTTGTTGCACCCTCCAACATTGGCAATTTCAAAGCTGATCTACTCCCCTTCCTGACCTACTTGACGAAGAACCAGGGTGTTCCTAACACTTATGTTGCCACCAAATTCCAAGCCGGCACCGAGCCTTTCATTGGTGAGTTATCTCCTTGTAGTCTCTACTTCTTCTTCTTCTACGTACTTGATACTAATAGTTACAGGCTCTAACTGCGTCTTTAAAACCTCCGCTTATACTCTATCTGTTAATTAGCCTAGTTAAGACCCAATGCAGTAAGCTCAAGAGGACCTTTAAATACTAGGGCTATCGTCAGTTTGTTGTATCTTAAATGAGTCTTGATCGATAGGAGTTATTTAACATAAGACGGCAGGAACATAAGACGGCAGGAAGCTCAAGGAGTACTTTGAGCAAAGAATCTGTTCTAAATATTAACACTCAACTACTAGCATTTTAATTAGACCCAGTTTTAAATTACAAAATCTTACCTGGTTTTTGAAAACAGTCAGGTCTTGAAAATGTTTCCATTTTTGGAAAAGTCTACTATCCATCCGCCGTGGACATCATGTCTAAACCTACGGTCCTTATGTGCAAGTTCAAGATCTAGCGGTCAGCCTGTGAAGCTCCATCAATATTTCTAGAACTTGAAGCCAGTCCCACACGACTGCGAATATTCACCTTATCAGGTCGCTTTTGTGATCCATTTCCTACTTTCATTTCTCTTCTGGCTACCCTACGGCTACTCTGGTGGGTGCACTGCCCCTGTTCCTTTGGCCATCCTGACTGGCTCGGGAAAGTCGCTCCGCCGCCTGCTTATTCGGCATTGCCCCACTTATGGCTGCTTACTCAATCAAAGCAGGCAGCTGGGAATCTCACCTTGTCATCGGCCATGCTTGGAAAGGGTTCAAAGTCATTCCTGGCAACTTTCTGCGAGCTACGTTGACTCAGTCTATCCTACCCCTGAAAATGCCATCAGCTGGATGTGGAAATTGTCGAGGTCTGCCCTATGAGAAATCGTTGATTGGCTCTGCTGACGACCCCGTTAGCTCGAAAGGTCCGCTGTGATCAGGCACTACCCAAATGCAATCGCTGCGTCAAGTTGGGAGTAGAGTGTCAGGGCTATGGATTGCGTTTGTCTTGGCCACGTCGAAACGATCGACGACGGGCCATGGTTGGACCCAATCCTAAGCAAATACGATCGAAAGGCACGGTGCCCGATCATCGATGGGTCAATGCCTTTTCGAGAGATATTAGGCTACATGATCGGGTGTCAGCTTTAGATCATATATATGGATTCACGTCCGCTCAGATGCTTGAGACATTTCCAGACACTACCAGATCTCTTGAGAAACAAGAAGGGGGACTATTATTGCTGAAGAGTCCTAGTGTTGGAGCTATAGCGCAGCTGAGCTCATCAGATGCCGATTCGGTCCAGTATTGTATGTCGTCTTGCCCATGATGAACGAGTTGAGCTCACACTACGCAGTCATAGAGAGAGCTTCTTACTCCATAAGTGGATTTGGACAGGATGCACAAAGGGTTCCCGAGATTGTCACTCGTATGGCTCTGTCAGATGTAACACTTTCGTCGGCAGCCGTTCTAAAGTCTGTTATTGCTTTAGCTTCCTTTCATCGCTATAACACGGTAGGTTCGATAGCACGGCCGAAATCTGCTGCTCTAAGAGCATTGTCTGAGTCCACACAAGGCTTTGTTGGCATAACAGAGTCAGCATGCCATATCGCCGCCGGTATCATACTGTGTACTCTAGAGGTGCGAACCAATTGGAGCTTCAGTGACATGGATACTAACATCGCCCCCAGATTCAGCAAAATGCAACCAAGACAAGCCATTGGTTGTGGTATGGCTGTGGTGCTGCCAAGATCATCAAGGCATCTGCTCTAGATGAGATACAAACAGACCGGGACTTGACAGCACTTGTAGGATGGATTCACTACCTTAATACCATAGCCAAGTTTGGCTTGCGCCACTGGAAACCAGACTTCACTTTGGAAGTAGATAGTGCGGCCAGTATTGACTTCGATACGTTTCATCCAGCCGTTTGCTCTGGGGGACCGGTATTTAGCATTCCAGCCTTCAACGGGAACAGGTGTTCACTAACACTTTTTAGCCAATCCTTTCAGGGATCCCACACGAGATCCTGTACCTGCTTTCTGAAACGTTTAATGCTGTAACAGTGTCTTCAGACCCAAAGCATGGCACAGAAGAATACAGGACTTATCTTCAAATACTTGACTGGAAGCTGCGAAATATTAGCGACCACCACACAAGCAAAGCCAATGAATTTGACGGACAGCCTTCCTTCAACGTGGCAGTTGAACTTCATCGGCTATCCACTTTGATATATCTTAGACGTGCGTCCGCCGGGATTCTGAAACTGGATCAGAGTTTCGATGATTGGGTTGAGCAGGCTTTTGAGTTCCTTACCCATCTACCAACCTGTCAATGGCCCTTGCCGTTACTCATCTTTGGCCTCGAAGCTCAAGAAGACGAGAAGCGAGCGATTATGCTTGATCTTATAGCTAGGACAAAGGAGGACGGAAAATACAGAAACATCACAACTGTGAAGAAGATTCTTGAGCTTGCTTGGGTACAGGAGGATTTATCAGTCGGCCACCTAGACTATGTGAATAAGCTTGGAGTTATTCTTAGCTCCACTTACCGGTCTGTGCCTGCATTCATATAGTACCATTTATAATCAAGAATTATAATTGAAACTATCTTCGTCCACCTATTGAGGCACAACACATTATCGTGCCACAAACTTGCACTTTGAACTTCCTCGGCTATACCAAGAACACTGATGCGTTACATCCAATTAATAATGCAGGTGAAATGAAAATCGGAAATTCACTTACTGGTGCTGCTTACTTGTTGTCAGGAAAGCAGGCAAGAATTTGCGAGGCCCCACTTCAAAATTGCCCAACAGGGCCTGGTGCGTCAGCGACAGGAGCCACTTGAATTACAAATAATCTTTGAAACCAATATTTGGGAACAGGCATATCGTCAAAGAATGGCATATATAAGGATCGGGTTTTCGCTGTTGAGAAGAGGGATAGTTCAAACATACAAACCCATTCTTCATCCATCATAACAACTTACCTTACTTGCCATTCCAAAATGCCATCCTACCTGATCACCGGAACTTCCCGAGGACTCGGTGTAAGTCTTTTCCTACCTATAGAGATCCTAGGATTTTCTTCTTACAATTTGATAGTTCGAGTTCGTTCGACAGCTCTCCGCAGACCCCAACAACACCGTCATTGGCTTTGCTCGCAACAAGAAAGCTACTGATGAGAAGGTCGAACGTGAACTCGGTGGTAGATCCAATATCCATACTATCGAAGGAGAGATTGAGAAGCTTGCTTCTGTCAAGGTAGCCACTACTTCTCACAACACCTGATAAAACCTTTGTTGACTAACTCGAACAGAACCTCATCGAAGAAACCGCCAAAATCACTGGTGGCAGTCTCGACTACATCATCGCGAATGCGGCCCTGCAGTCTGACTGGTCGGCTCACGCCCCAATTGGCACCTTGTATGTGGGATGGAATGTTGGTTGAAGAACTCCAAAACTGACAAGCTTTAGGGGTGCCGACCCAGAGCGATTGGAGCAAGATATGCTCCAGTCCTTCAAGATCAACACGCTTGGCAACGTTCATCTCTTCAATTTGGCACTCCCATTGATCCGTAAGGGTCAAGCGAAAAAGATCATCGCCATTTCAACTGGCATGGCAGACCCTGACTTCATCACTCAGTTTTCCATTGTCGACGGCGCCCCGTACAGCGTGAGCAAGGGTGCACTCAACATTGCAATCGCGAAGTTTGATGCTCAGTACAGAAAGGAGGGAATCTTGTTCATGGCAGTCTCTCCCGGTCTTGTTGCTACTCGAGACATGTCAAACGGTAAGTCTATTATACCAGTTGCTGGCCCCGTTTACTAACCTGTTATAGTTACCGAGGAGGAGCTGCAGGGATTCCGTGATATGGTATCTGCTTTCCAGGTTTACGCGCCACATTTCACTGGACCAATTACTCCTGAGGAATCCGCAACTCGCGTGATTTCTGTTATGAATAAGGCGAGCATTGAAGGTGGCAGTGGTGGCTCTTTCGTGTCTCACTTTGGCAACAAGCAGTGGCTGTAAAGAATGTGCTAGGGATTCAGAGACGTGGGCAGTAAAGTTCATTGATAGGCTTTATTTTTCTAGTTATTAATATAGTTCGAAATTCGTTCTAAAATTTTCATTGATATTCATGTTCAAGGCAGAGAAACCTACCAGAGAGAGAAACGCTTCCTAGGCTTCGCAGTAGGGGTCCAAAAAGTTGAATTCCGCCATTCTTGCACTAAGCGTAATGGACCCTGGGTGACCTATTTATTACTATCTATGGTATGCTTCTTGAAGCGCTGTATTAAGTAAAACTGTCAAGCGACAGGGTCTTACGGACTGACGCCTTTAGCCTAAAGGAATCATGCCTTAGAAGATGACCCTTTTGCTACACAATAGTCAAGATTTCCGAAAAGCTTCGGACGCAGACCTCTCCACCTTGGATGGACGATCCTTGGAGTTGCATTCGATGGCAGGGGTTGCTAGCAAGGGGACCTGCAAGCAAAGCCTCAAAGGATCGAAGGAGCTAAAACCCTAGCAAAAGGACACAGATCCATGCATATTCCCGAAGTGATTTGTAGTCAAGCATGTTTCACATAGTATTGATACGAATTTGTCAGAAAAAGGTTTATTTTGACTAAAAGAACTTCCTGCCAACCAGAACAACCAACTGGATTACCGGAGTCTTTGGCCTCTTCCGACGGTTTTCTATCATCCTAAGTTTAACCAATGAGTGTGTGAATCAGAATATTCCTTATAGAGTTTGTATCGTACGATGTACGAGCTTAGCAGCGAGGTATCAAGCAATAGCTTAGTTGGGGGAGATGCCAACAGGACCATCAATCTTGAAGGAGACAGGCTTGCCCTGGGTGCAGATCTCATCAGCAGGGCCACTGCCCTGACTGTTGTCGCAGTTGGTCTTGATATCACGGCCACCTCGGAGATCAGCCTTACTATAAACGAGTCAGAAAGAAAATCAGATCATAAATCATAGTCAACTCACGCATCTCCCACATCGTGGTAGATCATGATGCCAAACTGCTCCTTCTCACCCTTCCAGATGAGGAAAGAGTAGTCGGAGTCACCACAAGGAAGAATATCCTCAGGGTTGGGGTAGGCGACGTTCTTAGCAGAGCACTTGAGGTTCTTAGCATCGGCTCCGTTGAGAGTGAAGGAGATGCTTTTGAGGGTGGTGCTGATGGGAGTTCCGACGCTGTGGATCTTGAGCTTGGAGACAGTGACGGTCTCCTTGGCAGCGAGGGCGGTGGCAGCGAAGCCAAGAGTAGCAGCAGATGAGAAACGCATTTTGGTTGTTGTTTGGGGTGAGAAAAGTTGTGTTGTTGAGTTGATGAGACGATTGAGTTGTGAGTGATGGTTTTCGAAAGAAGAAGGGTAATCTTTGTTGTCTTATATATCTGTTCAAGACTCACTTACACCGTCGGATATGATATGGCCACGATACTCCACATCGAAAAACGAAGAGGTCTGTCATTCCCAGTAAGCACAGCCAATCATGTTTTCTTCATTGCCTGGTACTCCACCTCGAAAAACGAGAAGGCTAACCCAGTCTGTCACTTTCAGTAAGCGTAGCCAATCATATGTTTCTCACTGCACGGTACTCCACCACAACAATTGATGTTGTCGTTGCCAAGACGAAAGGATTTGGATGTACGTATGTCGAAATACGGAATAGGAAAACGCCGAATACCTTATTGAAACGAAGCACCTCACATTTAGTAGTTTTCGTAAAGCCAACTTGTGACGTATGGAAAAGTAAAAGAAATCTATAAGGTGAAAATGAGAGTGTAGACTACGAGGAGGCAATTTCGCTCTCAGGAGCTACCCTGGAATACAGGCACTATCAAATATGTAGATCTGTAAATTTCACAAGTAGCTAGTCCAAGCGAGAGGCATATGGCCGCGCGACTGATCTCGTCGTTGACAGTCCGTAAAAGAAAAAGCAATGTTTCATGATATGTTGACTTAGCTGAGAACAGGAGAAGGATGAGGCACAGCAACTGGGCGAAGCGGACCTTCCACAACGGTGCGAGCGACTTACGTGGCTGAGGCACGAGGTCATGTCAGCAATCGAACGTTCTATCTAACCGCAAGGCATTTTCCAACCTGACGATGCAAACAAGGCAGCTTTGCTTGTTGGTTACCCTATTCTTGACTTTTCCGTCGCCTTTTTTTCTTTTCCCAATCCATAAGTCCTCTAAATACTTCAATAACTTACACAGTCCAACAACGAACATAAAATCCGCGTATGTGTTTAGGTTTTAATTGTATGCTCTATAATCAGAGACAGGTAATGCAGCAACAACCCTGAAATACATTCAAGCAGCATGATGTCAGCCAAAGCTGGATAAGCCAAGTCTAGACATGATGAAATCAAAAAGAAGGGAAGAACATTGGGCCGCGGAACATAATCCACAAGCTAATCGTCATGAGTTTGCCAGCTATCACAGTAACTTCCTTGGTAACATCTTACAAACCACGATACTGTTCTGGCATGGCGGGTCAGCAATTGGACCGACGCTTAAGCGTGATGGATCCACTAACGAGGGAATTTATCAAGCGAAAGAGAAGGCCCAGCTTGGCCCATAGGCCATAAGTGAATATCTTTGTGCAAGTGTGCACATGACAGAGTTATGCTATGGAGATTTGCCTCCACGAGTCAAAATTTCTTTAGCACCAAGCTAGTTCTCTTATCGCGGCATCTTTTATCCAGTCCCGGCAGGCAGTGAATCCACCCCTGTTTCAATTCCAGGATAATCCGGGGAACTACCACTTTCACACTAGCACGAACCTCTCGACATTGGACCTTGTGGATCTCATGACAAAACCAGAGCCCCTGAATCCTATTTGGTCAATAAGGCTGACAGCCCTACAGTAAACCGTGATGATAATTGACGGATTAAGGTTACACATTCAATGTCGCATTCAATGAGAGTGAATGTACTGTGAGAATTGACAGTGGCCAAATCTTTCTCTTCCACAACGAATCTCTGTAGATCCGCCGACCTACCCTTTTTATCTCGGCAAATGTCTAGATAGGTACAACATTGTCTCCCAAGATTGTAACCTTGACTCGTAAACAGCTAGTACTAGCGTTACATGTAATTTATCGGCGCATAAAATGCTGCGTGGTAAAATGAGGGATCGTCGCATCAGCCCCACTATATACAACCAATGCAACGCACTTCTACAACTCTACTCCTGGTTAGTAACCGTTAGTTTAAGCTAAAAGAGAAGCTATTTCTGTTTCCAGTTCATCGTCGGTCTCGGGGCCACAACCTTGCAGATCGTATCCGTAGGGCTCTTTTCTTTAAGACTGTGCCCAGCCCTTTCGTCTTGGCTCCTTATCCCTTACCCTCGTTCTTTTTACACCACGTTCCTTTTCTCTGCATCCTCTCAAGATGCGTCTGTCGCTCATTTTCACAGCTATCGCTGTCCTATCGGACTCGGTGGTCGGTTCGTAAGTAGAATTGTACCCTCTTATCGGCATTCTACTGACTCCAGCAGCTCGATCCCAAAGGCCCACAACCCCTTCATCGCCAAGCGTGTCGCCTCTACGGAATATGACTATGTAGTCGTCGGATCTGGTGCAGGTGGTGGTCCCGTTGCCGCTAACCTGGCCATCGCCGGTTACAAAGTCCTCCTCATCGACGCTGGAGGCGATGCTGGAGAAGACCTTGTTGAGAGAGTCCCCGCCTTGAACCTCGCGTCTTCAGAATTCGAGAAGACCCGCTGGAACTACTTCGTCAACCACTACTCCGACCTCGAGCAGCAAAAGCGGGATTCCAAGATGACATACGAGAATTCTGATGGCAGCTTGTACATTGGTGCCGAGCCGTCCAAGGATGCTAAGGCTTTGGGTATCTTGTACCCTCGCAGTGGTACTCTTGGTGGATGCACACGACACAATGCACTCATCTCGATCCTTCCTCACGACTCCGACTGGACCAACATTGCTACTCTCACTGGCGATAGTTCTTGGAGCCCCAAGAACATGCAGTCTTACTTCAAGAAGTTGGAGAGGAACAGGTACTTGCCTAGCAGCATCATTGGCCATGGCTTCAACGGTTGGCTTGGAACATCTTTGACCTCTTTGCACTTAGTCGTCGAGGAT
Source organism: Fusarium camptoceras (assembly GCA_004367475.1). Lineage (NCBI taxonomy): Eukaryota > Fungi > Ascomycota > Sordariomycetes > Hypocreales > Nectriaceae > Fusarium > Fusarium camptoceras. Next base: position 97,673 of record QGED01000228.1, on the reverse strand, counting down.
CTCAAGTTCCTCTCCCTGATCATCTCCGCTGCTACAGCCATGGGTAAGAACCTTCTCGGACTCGTTCTCCACACTGTCACTGGACTGGGAAACATTCTACTTGCCGACATCAACGCTCCTGGCCAGACAAGCAGGCCTGGTCTCTACCAGGTTCCTCTTGCGATGTCCGATTCCGTCCGAAGCAGTCCCCGTGAATTTATCCTTGATACTGCCAATGCTGTCAACAAGGATGGTTCTCGCAAGTACCACCTTGACATCAAGCTCAACACTCTGGTAAGTCTTGTGATATGGATACCGTACAGTCGCGTTGTTAATACTCTTGCAGGTCTCCAAGATTCGTTTCGACAAAACCGGCTCTAAGCCTCGTGCCGCTGGGGTGGACTATCTCGAAGGTCCTAGCCTCTACAGCGCCGACCCTCGCTCTACCTCCAGCAAGTCCACTGATTCCGGTAGCGTCAATGCTAAGCGTGAAGTCATCGTCTCTGCTGGTGCCTTCAACACCCCTCAACTGCTTAAGCTCAGCGGTGTTGGACCTAAGAAGGAGCTCGAGTCGTTCGACATCCCTGTCATCGTTGACCTCCCCGGTGTTGGCACCAACCTGCAGGATCGTTACGAGGCCACCGTCATTGGAAAGAGCGAGAAAGACTTCAGGATTACATCCAAGTGCACCTTTATGACAACTGACCCTGATCCTTGTCTGGAGGAATACAAGAAGGGTAAGACACCTATTGGCAAGGGCGTCTACGCTACCAACGGAATTGCTGTTGCTGCTGTCATGAAGTCCTCTGTCGCCGAGGGCGAGCCTGATCTGCTCATATCTGGTGGCCCAGCCAAGTTCACCGGTTACTTCCATGGTTATTCCCGCGAGGCACTTGCTGATGCTAAGCACTGGTCCTGGATCGTTCTCAAGGCCCACAGCCGCAACAACGCAGGAACTGTCACTCTCAAGTCCAAGGATCCCCAGGATATGCCTCTCATCAACTTCAACTACTACGACACCGGTGTTAACGAGAACGGCGAAGGCGACAAGGATCTCCAAGCCACTTACGAAGGTTTCCAATGGGGCCGCAAGGCTTTCGACAAGCTGATTCCTCTTGACGGTGACTTCGATGAAGTCTGGCCTGGACGTAATGTTACTAAGAAGGAGGATATTAAGCAGTACATCAAGAATGAGGCTTGGGGTCACCACGCTTCTTGCACTTGCCCCATAGGTGCTGACGATGATCCCATGGCTGTTTTGGATTCTAAATTCAGAGTTCGGGGTGTTGAAGGCTTGAGAGTTGTTGACGCCAGTGTTTTCCCCAAGATTCCTGGCTTCTATATCGCTTTGCCTCTTTACATTGTTGCTGAGAAGGCTAGCGACGTGATCGTCCAGGCTGCCAAGTCTGCTTAAACAGTTTAATTCGCATAGTAGTGATTGGCTTTACTAGGTCCTGTTGACTGCTCTTAATACATTCAATACATGCCCAAGTCTTAACCTTTACTGATTGATGAGGTGCGTGAATCGTGCAAGGGTGCAAAAATAGCCTCAGTAGCCTTGATATCAGACTAAACCCTCACGGAAAGTCTAGGCTATCTTGTCTCCCCCTGAGCCCCCGATTGCTAGGCTATGTAATGTCAACACGTGGTGGTCAGCATTCCCATTATTCCAGAATATTCGGTTACATTAGATAGGATGGAAGAAAAGCAGGGGTCCCAAAACACTGGGTCGGTGCCGGCTGTTTGTTCACTCTGACGTCAAGTTGATATCACGTTTAAAACCCACGCCGAGAATTAATTTGCACATGATGTTTAATAGATAAGCACAATCCCTTATCCTACCGGAAGAAGATTCCTTGAAACGAGAGTTGTGTTTGCACTCTTTTGCTTCCATTCTTATTGTTGCCTTCTCATATTCTTGTTGCTATATACAAGCATTTATTCAAGCACAAAGGCTGCTCAGACATCTTTGTAACCTCGCCACTGTAGCGTACGATGTCGCAAAATACGATTGGAAAGGTATTCTGGATAGTCTGTCCCACAAAGTTCCATTTTGCTGACTCTTGTATCCGTAGGTGGGAATGGTAGGCGTGGGGAGTATCGGGTCTATGATGTCTCTGTTATTTGCGGAGAAAGGGTGTCATGTGTACTATTTCGACATCAGTATGTACAAAAAGCTTTTACCATGAACTATACTCCTAACCGTGTTATAATAGGCCAGGACAATATGAGGGTTGAAGAGATAATGGCCAAGAACGTCGACAAGGAATCTCGAATTCATCGTCAACGAAGTTACGCCCAACTATGCGATGAAGTCAAATCCGAATGCCACCCAAGAGTCATCATCCTTAGTATTCCACATGGGAATCCAGGCGATCAATGCGTCAATGAACTACGACCCCATTTAGAAAAAGGTGATATAATTCTTGACTGCTCTAACGAATACTACGTCAATACAGAAACACGTCAGATTGACCTTGGCAGAGACGGTATTTACTACGTTGGATGTGGCGTCTCGGGCGGTTATCAGAGTGCACGATCTGGACCGTCCATGTCCCCAGGAGGGGACCCGAAAGCATTGGAAATCATCATGCCACTTCTGCGATCCGTCGCAGCAAAGAATGGAGATGGACGACCACGAACGAGCCCTATTGGACCTGGCGGCTCTGGCCATTATGTTAAGATGATTCATAATGGTATCGAACAAGGGATGATGTCCGTCATCTCCGAAGTGTGGTACATCCTCACCAAAGGACTACAACTCAGCTACGACAACGCCGCAGAAGTCTTTGCCAAATGGAACAGAACAGAAGAGCTGTACAGCACATTTCTCATCTACATCAATGTCGACATCAACCGGACTCGAGATTCGGAAGGCAGACATGTTCTAGGCCACGTCCAAGACAAAGTTGTCCAGGACGTCGACAACACTGAAGGAACGGGTACTTGGTCCTGCGAAGAAGCGGTCAGACTACATGTTCCTGCTTCAAACATTCTCAGTGCCCATATGTTTCGGTGCACTTCGGCGGAACTTAAAAAGCGTGTTGCTGATGCAAAGGCCTCGGGATATTCGATCAAGCCGATGCCAATGAATGTGTCGTCCCAGGAGGAGTTTATCGAGGACCTGCGCAAAACTACCTACTTCTGCCTATTGTTGTCTTTCGTTCAGGGATTGCAGGTCATTCGAGAGATGGATCAGCAGCGAGAATGGCATATCAACTACCCCGAGTTACTTCACGTCTGGAGCGCTGGCTCTATCATCCAAGCAGGCGGTATCATGGACCTTCTAAAAAAGGCTTACAGCCAATCATCCTCATCGAAAGAAAACCTGCTATCAAACCCGGATTTAGCAAAGACGTTGGCAAGTCTTCTTCCATCGGTAAAGCGATCTGTCATTGCAGTACTGGAAGCAGACATGGTGATCCCGACGATCAGTTCAAGCTTAGAATATTGGAAGTACACAACATCAGTTGAACTACCGACACAACTAACAGAAGCGGAATTGGACTATTTTGGAACCCAGAAGTTCGATCTCAAGGAATGAACAACACAAGGGCGATCCGGTTAAAGCCGAGCATCACTTTGAATGGAAGCCTGCAGAAGGAAAATCTGACACATGACGGCTTTAGAGCCAACTCGCGAACGCGAATAGACAACACATAGAATGAATTATACGCATTGCTCGGAGATAAAGTCGATCATTGAGTTGGATGGGAATAACTTCAATAACCTTCACCCGTGCTTATGCTGTCCCGGGCCGTAATCGGCAAATCGTTGCCGGTGAGGTTATTCACATGTTATTCCCGCTACAGTCCTTCGCGACGCGCAAACAATCGAGCCAACGCGAATAGGCGAGATCACCGTCTCCACAGTCTCTGTAGAAAAAATCGTCAAAACTAACAGAAAATGACGTCAATTTAACGGCCAAAGACCTTGTTGGCCGTCGCCACTAAAAAGGACGGGTCATTAGAGTACCAACTTCGGCGTTAGGAAAAGTCGCCGATGACGGGACCGTTCTGGATAAAAACACGGGAACTCCCTCCAACGATCTCCATTTTCATTTTCTGGGGTCAATGTTCTCACTAGTTTCATGGACCATGACGGAGAAATCAGAAGATTTACATAATGGCTCTGGGCAAGATCCCAGACGCCAATCTAACTCATCTTCAAATCATACTACCGATGAAGAATCTTCAATATCGTCATCCTCTCATCGACCTGCGAATCGCAACAATAGAACCAATTCGAATACATATTCTCTCGGCGACAATGACTGGGAGAGTATCAGAACACCTGCCAATGGCATGTCCATGATTCGAACCATTTCTCGGCGGGAGTCTGCTCTGTCAAGAATTCGATCTCGACCAGTACCGCAGTTTACTCATCCTCTAGCTCACGTCAAAACAACAGAGGATCAATTGGTCGACTTTGACGGACCTGATGATCCTTATCGACCGCTGAATTGGCCCATGAAGAAGAAGGTCGTTACAACCATGCTCTACGGTCTTGTCACTATGAGTGCAACCTGGGCTTCGTCATCTTACTCTTCAGGAACTGGCCAAGTTGCTGAGCATTTCCACGTTGGGACCCAAGTTGCGACACTAGGAACCACGCTCTTCCTGGTTGGCTTTGGTATCGGACCTCTTCTCTGGGCTCCGCTGAGTGAAGTTTATGGACGGCGACAGGCTGTTCTTATTCCGATGTTTATTGCACTGTGCTTCAGTTTCGGAAGCGCGGTGGCCAAGGATCTGCAAACACTCATGATCACCAGATTCTTCTGTGCCTTCTTTGCTTCAGCACCCGTCACGAATACCGGTGGTGTTTTGGGCGATTTGTTTTCGCCAACGGAAAGAGGCATCGCCATGGCTGGATATGCTATGGCGGTCGTCGGCGGACCAGTTTTAGGACCTATCGTCTCAGCTGCTGTCGTGCAAGAACCCAGCTTAGGTTGGAGGTGGACGGAGTATCTCACTGGTATCGTCCAAATCATCTTTCTCACACTAGCAGTCATCTTCGTCGACGAAAGCTACCCACCAAAACTCCTCATCTATAAGGCCCGACGCCTTCGTCACGAAACAGGAAACTGGGCCCTTCACGCCAAATTCGAAGAATGGGACGTAAACATTGGCGAACTTGCGCGGAAATTCCTTGTCCGTCCTGTTCAACTTCTAATGACACCAATCTGCTTCCTCGTTGCTTTGTACGCCAGCTTCTGCTACGGTATTCTTTACATGCAACTTGGCGCTATTCCTATCATCTTCCGCGAGATCAGAGGTTGGGGCACTTTGGTTTCTGCGCTGCCTTTCACCTGCATTCTCCTTGGAGCTATTTTTGGGTGTACAGCGAACGTGTATAACCAGTTACTCTATAACAAAGCTTATCATGCAGCTGGTGACAGAGCTGTTCCTGAGAAGCGTCTTCCACCTATGATGGTTGGCTCTGTTATATTCAGCGGTGGACAGTTCGTCATCGCATGGACTGGCGGGAATACGAATATCCATTGGGTCGTCCCTTGCATCGGTCTTGTTCTACTGGGAACTGGTTTCTTTACCATCTTCCAGGCAGCCCTCAACTACCTCGTTGACACATTCACCATGTATGCTGCTTCTGCAGTCGCCGCCAACACATTCCTAAGATCAATGTTTGCGGCTGCGTTTCCCCTCGTCGTGGGACCGTTGTACCATAACATTGGAGTCGGTCCAGGATCTAGTATCACTGGTGGTTTTGCAGCACTTCTGATTCCTGTTCCGTTTGTGTTTTACACATATGGCAAGCGAATCAGGGCTCGATCGCAGTGGTCGAAAGCTTCAGTATACGATTAAGATTTACAAATAATAGAATGGCATAGAAATGTCAGGTTTGAATTGTTGATAGAAACAAAGAATTTTATAGTATAAAGAATGCTTAATGCCTAAAACTCCCTACCAAATGCCCATCCCAAACACCTAAAACTCAAAGTAAATGTCTATTTGCCTCCAACCTGCTTGTTCCATAATTGTCTATATCTTCCATCTATTGAGATCAATTCGGCATGCGTACCCGACTCAATAACTTGTCCATCGTGAATAACTAAAATCTTATCCGCATTGACAACAGTCGATAATCGATGCGCAATAATGAAAGTTGATCTGTCGCGCTTGAGCTCGTCAAGTGCGCTTTGGATGAAAGACTCGGTGTTTGTGTCAACTGCACTGGTTGCCTCGTCGAAGATGAGAATGGCAGGGTTCTTCAAGAAGACACGAGCGATTGCCAATCTTTGGATTTCACCTCCGGATAGCTTGACACCTTGCTCGCCCACTTCGGTGTTGTATCCATCGACCATGCTAAGGATCTTGTCGTGGATGGCGGCCTTGCGGCAAGCATCGTAGATCTCCTCGTCGGTGGCGGTAGGTCGGGCGTAACGCATGTTCTCCATGACGGACGCGTTGAAGAGAAGAGGGTCTTGAGGAACGACACCAAGGGCGGTTCTCAAAGAGCTGAGAGTGATGTCGCGAATGTCGTGGTCATCGATAGTAATGGAACCAGTGTTGATATCGTAGAATCGAAGTAGAAGCTTCATGATAGAAGATTTGCCAGCACCGGTCTCGCCGACCAAAGCAACAGTCTGACCCTGCTCAACTGCGAGCGAAAGATTCTGAACGGTACTCTTGCGAGGGTCATAGGAGAAGTTGACATTCTTGAACTCGACACGACCCTGAACCTTCTCCAATTCTTTGGCATCTTCCTTGTCAGTAATGCTAGGCTTTGTCTGGAGGAGGAAGAGAAGGCGCTCGGCATCGACTAGATCAGACATGAGATAACGGTACTGGTGAGACAGGAACTTGAGAGGCCAGATCAAATACTCCCAATACTGAATGAAGAAGACAAAGTCACCAGGGGTTGAACCTCCTGAGTAAATGTCCCAGATAACAAGAGTAGCCAAGGTGAAGAATGTGCAGGGCACAATACCATCGAGCAAAGCCTGGATGCAGGCATCTCGTTTCTCCCAGTTTCTAGCAGCAGACAGCGACTTATCAACAGCACCTCCAAAGCGATGCTTCTCGAAGTTGAACATGTTGAAGTAAGTAACGGTCTGCCAGCCCTGAACAGCTTGGTGCATGACACGAGTTTCCTCTCGTTTGGACTTGGAGGACTCTCGTCGGTTATCTAAATTCCAGCTGGTGGCGTAAACTTCCAAAGTGATGAACATCGTAGCGGCGAAAGCCATAGCTAGAGCGACGTAGCTGTTAAACTTCCAGTATAGAAAGATGAAAGCAATCATCAAGTCGACAAAAGTGGGAAGGAGCTCAATAACAAGTGTGTCAAGGACGTTTGTTAGGGCTTCACCTTGTTCGATTGCCTTCATAACCTCGGCGGAGTCGCGCTCGGAGTGGAATTCCATGGGTAGAGACAAGACGTGGTTGAAGGCAGCGTTGGCGAGGGTGCGGTAAGAGAACTGCTTGATGGGGATCTTGCATAGACCCTCGATCAATCCAATAACACAATCGTGGCCTAAAATGCTCAAGGTGAGCCAAATGAAGAGGGCCTTGAATGGGTTTTGCTTGGCGAGCAGCTGGTCTGCCACGACACCGAGTTGGCGAGGGATCAAGACATTGAAAGCTCGAGTAGCGACGATGCAGAGAAGGCAGATGACGATACAAAGCTGGACCTTGCGATCTTTCTTGGGAATCAAGAAGGGCAGGAAAAGGGAGAAGTCTGAAATATATCCCCACCAGCCGCCCTTCTCCTTGAGTCGCTTTGCGCGCTCGCGCTTGATGTCGATAACGTCATCATCCTCTTGACTGCCTACAGAGAATTGATCACTGTCATATTCAGAGTCTCTGTTGGGGTGAGTTCCGTAGCTTGGGCAATCGCTGTTGACACTGGCGTTGAGAAAAGGTTCTGATTCTTCATCGTTGTCAAAAAGGTCATTGAGATCATCCCCGCGATGGGTGAGATAGTAAATGGTGAGGAAAAGAAGAGGAATAAGTCTGAGTGATTGGGAAGCAAGTCGCGCCTGGGAGAGTGTAGTGTCCAAGTTGCCGAGGGCAGTGAATACCAGTAGTGGAATCTCAAAAACCAGGGTAATGAGTGATGTTCCGAGAATTAGACGCTGAAGTGCATTTCGTTGGGTCCAAATAAGCGACCACAGAGTGATAAGCAGAACCAAATGGATAGTCGGGGCTTCTTTACTTGAGCCAGTTCTTTGAAGAATTGTGACAATACCCTCTCCTGCGTAGCCGAGAACTATCAGACCACTAGCGAGACGGTCACAAAGGCGAGATGAGGAAGTTTTGCTAGGCTTTTCACGTCCAAGATTGGCGATAGCATAGGAGCCGTAGAAGATAGTGGTGATGAGGCCAGCTCCATAGTGGAGGGCATTTGAGGTCTGGAGGATTGACGGCATGATGCCAGGGAAAATAGAGATAGTTGTGAGAATGAATGAATAGTTGGTTCAGGGGTGACAGACAAGATGGTTATATACTATATTCATCTTCATTTCAGCCCTGTATCGTCGTAAATATTGCGCCCTGTTCTAGATGCTTGGCTCTGTCAAATGTGGCTCAGTTATTCGGTATAGCCAATCGGCCGGGGAGTGACTCAGATTGTGGATCTTTGCCACCGGGATTAAACAAATTCTAGTCTCAAGATTTAAACGATTCGATTGGCTTGAGCGTAAATCCACCAACGCTAGGACCATCCTGTATCTGAGAGCATAGAATATGACAGGACCATCAAAGATGAGATGCCATGCATTGGATGATACCGTAAACCGATGACAACTCACTGACTCATGGTAGGTGCACGTCGGGATCTTCGCTTTCCGCCGATGTCCAATGCTACACTCACTATTAATAACATGACTTATAGTGGAGTCGGCGGCATTTGCTTCTGAACCTGGGCCAGTCCTCAATGACACGCCACCAAAGGTCTAGTACAGTACTGTACTGCATTCCTCCAGCAATTGCATGTGAAGGATTTATGGTTAACTCGGTCGAGATCTGTCTTAACCGAGGAGATGTTTATCCCGATTATGTTTTTTCCGGCTAACATACCTAGCCTGTTCGAAGCATAAAGCTACCATTTGGATGCATTGCATAGGGATCAGACATCTTATGTGAGCTGACGACGGAATATTCCTCGTCGCAAGAATGACTCTTACAACCTCTGCACTCAACCTTTCGACCCTTTAGTCCTTTTTTCCGCCGCAATCAGTACCTCCTCTCTCAACAACCACAGAATGGGAAATAGTGTCCCCGGTCCTACCAAAAACACCAACACACTACAAACGCCAATAGCTTTGAACCATGGGACTCTGCAAATTCCAGTTTTCTCTAGATCCCGGAAGTGGTACGCCAACCACAGGTAGCCCGCCGCGAAGCAACAAACGTAATCAAACTGAATGACAGTGCGCAGTCCAACGTCGGGGTCTTGGGGGAAGCTGATCAAGTACTGTGGCACAAAGACCTCAAAAATGGAGTCCTCCATGGACAAGACGGCGTACCACCATGTTCCCATACTGATGAGACTACATGTGCCCATGCATATTCGAAGCCAGTGTTGCTCTGCGTTCAGTCCCTCTGTCGACTTGCTCGCATGATCAAAGGCCCTGGACAGCGCAAACATGAGACCAGAGCCCCAAACTGGATATAACTGCCAGATCCAGTTCCACCAATTTCTTTGCCCGAGAGAGGCGCTGAAGTAGGACTGAAAGTGAGGAAGATAGTAGCTCAATACAAGCACCAGAAACAAAGCCCGGTAAGGTCCAGCGCTGAGACGCCGCAGGCTTGGCGTCGTGAGCTTGGATGCTGGTGTAAATACGTAGGCCAGAAAGAAGAAAATAGGCGCAGTGCATCCGATGGCGATTATCTGAGATAGCAACAAGAAGAAAACAGGACTGGACGGAATTAGCATTGATCGTCAACAAAGTCCTGCACTTACTATTTGGCGACCAGAAACGTATTCCCTGGTCTAAAAGACTCGACAATCACAACAGCATACATCCCCGCAAAGTCTGCCAAGAACACCAACGACTGCCAGTAAGCTTTCTTATCAAAAAAGAATTGCAAGTTCGCAAAGGCAGCCGTGACGATGTTGAAGATATCATCCAATCCCGGAACACCATAGAAGTTTTTGATAAGAGGTATATTGACTTCTTGGGCTTTAAAAATAGAAATTTGAACCCTTTCTTCAATTATAGGGCCGATAGATTCGGCCATACCAAATGCTCGTGTCATGAGAGCTGTTATGGCGAGGAATGGAAGTGCGTAGAGGGCACGTTGGAGACGACTTTCTCTCGGCGGTGGAAATGGAGACCGCATTTTGATTAGGGTTGAGGATGTTGTTCATAAACAAGGATATCGTGAGATGAGCGATTTTGGGGATGTTTAGTTTATGTATTTATCATGGACCCTAGCAACAATGTAAGCGGCAGTCGTCCCAACAACGACCTGCAGAAGGATGGCGATCCTACAACTAAACCGTATACGGTTTATCTATCCCCAGATTCCAGCATATTTGAGTTATCTACCACAAAAGAGATTTTTCATGAAAGTTGAAATCGGGTGCTCACTAAAAGGGTCCCCCGATGTCCTTCCATAGACGGAGTTCCACCTTGAAAGGTGGTGGTACAGATGACGATTGTCTCAGCCTTTAATGTCAGCAGAACTGGCAGCCCAGTTACATTTGAACTACTACTGCAAGCCAGACCGTATTAATGATGACTGGCTTGAAATAGCTGAAATCTGGGTCTTTGATAGGCTTGAGAAATGCATTTTTATGCACTATGGTGGTGTCGACCAAGTGTGCGCCGGATAGCCTACGTGAAACAGCGACACGTCACATCGATTTCTCGGAGTCTGGTGGCGGTTTGAGTATTTAAAAGCACCTTATGCCGTCCCATATGCTAGAGAATCGTCAGGGTGTCAGAAGAACTGTCCGTCGAGAGCTTCAGGGACGAATAATCTGGTCATCTTATGCGAGCTTTGATTGGCTTTTAGGGTACTTTATTTCGTCTATTAGGTTCTAAAAGGACAATTCATTCACTACCCACGGTCGGGAGAATCTCTTTTTCAACCAATTCCCAATTTGGTCAAAGCGTCATGCCTCCTCTACTTGCACCCCTACGGCGGCCAAACGTGGACACAGTGGATGATGAGATCTATATCCCTCGCGATCTCATCGACTCTGTCCAAAGCTGGGACAGCAGATTCAAACAGTTGCAACACGGCGGTAATGAGTGGTTAGACCGTATGGACAAGGATCTTTCTGACTCTGATCTGTCCATTCTTCGCCATGCTTTTCTCACGGATGGTCACAACTTCATGACTGTTTTGACCCAGTTTCTTCACGCTGCCAAGTGGCAGGAATTCGTTGCGCATACATGCACACAGATGGTTTCCCATGTACCCGTCCTGATACACATGCTCTTAACAGCCCGATATGATTCGCTTGGAAACTATGCGCCTGAACCAATGAGTAAAGCTTTTGAGCATGCTCTTGAAAACCTGGAGGGGAGTCAGTTGTTTGATAGTAGCTGCGTGGAAGCGATCCGGAATCGGTGTTGCGACGTAGGGCCAAGATAAGTCGGCATATGGGTTACAGAAGAATTGTCCCCGAAGGTTTAAGATGCTAGAACAAAGCAACCTAAAGACGAGTCTAGGCAGGCATAAAGGACAAAGGTTCTCCGTCTTTTATGCTCTTTATTCACTTGTACTCTTGGCGGTCAATTCTTCTTATACCTTGAGGAGATGGTGTTATCGAGAGTTATTAAGCTAATTCAATTATTCAGATTCGGTTCCACCATGAGGCGTTCTCTTCTTAAAGATCGGGTGGAAGGAAAATGGCAGGGAGGGGAGATTGCTGAAGTAGGATATCTAAATAAGCTACACCAGATCGTCAAGAAGGAGTAAGTGACTACCGTTGATCTGAACCCATTACACACCCTCCATGCTAACAAGTAAATTCTGAAACAAAGAAAAGATCATTTCGTCGGCCTGGAGAAAGAAACTTCAACGGATACGGATACGGATATCTTGATTGCAGAAGTCGAGGACATCATACGTCGCGTCGACAAAGTCCACGCAGACGAAATGACGTTCGGGCACAACATTTCTTCCGATGCGAGTGAACCTGACTTTTTAATGTCTTGCAGCCGTTGGAGTGCTATCGGGAGAAATCTCTGTCGTCTTGGCTTGCGCGTGGGGGCCAATGTGCCACGATCATCTGCGCAGTGCAAACCAAAAACGATTTTAATGGCTTTGAAAGCCGTTATCAACAACGAGGGTCCAGCTGTAAACATCATGCTGTCGCGCCTTGAGAAATATCAAGTCCAGATACAGAAGCAGCAACAAGTCATCACCGCTTTACAATTCCGACATTTGATGGAGCATCTCCCCATTGGTGTGCGCGATCAATGGTTAGCCGCAGCAAGCAGCAAGTCAGACGAAGTCAAAAGGGCTTCACACTGGGATAGAATGAAAGAGGTTGAAAAGTGGCAAGAATTCTGGTTGGAAGCTGTAAAGCAGATCCTCAGAGCTTACAAGGAGAATCGTAAAGGGGCGTTGGAAGGCATTGAAGGACATGAACCAAGTCCGTTTGCTAATCTTTTGAAGTATCACCTTTCTCGAACCGATGAAAAGGGTGACGAACATGAAGCTGTAGACTTCTTGGCGAACCAAACGGATGTTGGAGAGCGGGTGAAGAGGCTGTACAACACACTCAGCCAGATCATTCATCAGTATTCTGACGCCAACTTCGAAGTCAATAGACTCAACTTCAGTCCGCTTGATGCTCAGATCCTAGCCGCGTTGGTCCCTAAAAAGGCTAAAGAGGTTCAGAAGAAAGTGCCAGATGGAGAAAATGAGAATTGGGACCCTGTCGACGAGAAGCGTGACATTATTACCTGGAAGAAAGAGTTCCGACGATATGTCTGGGAAAAGATGACTCCGGCAGCCACGCTAACCCAAACAAACCCTTCCAACAAAGACACTCTCGATCGTGTAAAGGAGCTGTACGACTTCTTAAGCACCAAGTTTCCCTCCACAGAACTCTTCCCAAAGAACCTGTCTATCTCAACAGCTACCTTCGACGAAGCCAATTTCGCCTCAAGTATCACTGCCAAGTTCACTCTGGCCAAGAAACACATCAATTCTTGCGGTATGGTTCACAACGCTGTTCTAGCCGCATTATTTGATGCAATTGGACGCATGGCGTTACTTGCTGCGGGACGATGCGTTGCGAATGGCCGCGTCGGACTTACTGTCGAAAACTCATTTGTGGCAACTGCAGGAGACCAGGTTAATGTCACAGGTTTGATGGTCCGGGGTGAACAGGATCAGATTCTTTCTACAACGGTCTATATGAAGACTGCCGATGATACTATGGTCGCAAGCGGGAGTTTTGAGGCTGAGGAAGTTCGAGGGACGGAGGAGGGAGAGGTGTATGACAGCATGGTTTGATAGCTGGGCTTCTTATGCCTGAATGCTGTAGGAAGCGCTGGGCTGTATGTATTTTCCTTCAAGCTGTAGATTTCATTATCATTACTGTTTACACTATTCGTAGCCGATGACTCTCATGATAGAATGGCACTGATTAATAGAGCTGCCGCGACAACGTAGCCCAAGACAGATTGACTCATCAGCCTTCTAGCATCATCCTCTTCATCACCACTGCTGGTTGAGTCGTCCCCGTTATTATTACCGCTGCCTTGATCCCCTCTATCGTCGCCGCCATTGCCACCTCCGCCTTCTTCCGTTGAGTTGCGATCACTGCCGGTCGCGTTTCCTTTCAGGTTCATTGAAAAGTCGGCAGCAGTGAACGTGACGTTGCCATTCGAAAGCCACGTCTCCGTTCCAAACTCGACAATCCCTAGCCAAGGATCCTTTGGTAGATCGTCTGGGTTGTCGATGTTTTTACGCGCTTGCTCAAGGATGTACTTGAAGAGTGGGTAGAAGTCCTCGTCGAAGGACAAGATGTCGGTGTTGTCTTTGGTGACAGCTGTAAAGACGTGCGTTCCGCCTGAGTTGCGTCCATAGAATAGTGAACTGATATGGTCAGCATGCATACTGGAGTCAGTCGGGGTATGCAGTACTTACAACTCAGTATCGCCAAGTTTCACCGTCGACAGAATACTGTTATTATCTCTCCCGAGCCACCATGGATCACCTACTCGTCCCAACCAAACCATAAACTCAACCGCAGCAACCTGCGGATAAAGAGTTCTATTCCGATCATCATCGAGAAAGAAGTCCCAGGCCGCATTGGCCTGCACACCTTCACTCCCCAGCTTAGCCTTGTTCTCCTGCCACTTCTTCTGGCTGAAATCTCTCGTTGTTTGGCTAGGAACTCCTGGCGTATACATCCATTTCGTCGCAAGGCGAATTGACTCAAGACCGCTTAGTCGCATCGGTAAATCGGGGTGGTTGAAGCGGACATAAGGAAAGGAATGGACATCCGCAATGTTCTTGTCCCAGTGCCATGTCGCGTCGAATGCCGGTGTGCTATTGTCGACTTTCAAACAAACAAAGCCGCTCTTGGGAGACTTCTTATTCCAGGCATTCGGGAAATCTGCTTCCAGCGTCAGTGCAAGATCTGGGGTTGCTGAGTGACGGAACCTGACATGAGAGAGAGTCGTTCAATTCACCAAATCTCTCATTACCACAAACTGTGCCTTTTTGATCGGGTTGGCCAAATACAACACCTGACAATACTGTAAAGGCACTGCCCATAAATGTATTCAACCTCATAATGATGTTGTTTGATGTGTTCAATTAACCTGGCAGGGCTCCAAGTAGCGCCTTATAGCGGCTGTGTTCAGGCTTTGAGGCTGTTGTAAGGGCAACGCAACCACAATCGGCCACTTTTGGATCAATACTTTATTCACTAAACCTCAAAGTTTGCCTTTCTGTACCTTGCAGAGACTGGAACTTATTCTCTTGCATTTTGCCATACAAGCGAAGATCGTACAGCAGCTTACGTGTCACTGGAAACCGTCTAGAACCTCTACGTCATGGACCCTGAAGATCGACTCAGAGGCGTCGAGTTAGTGGATCTCAACGCTAAAGTCGCTAAACACTCTCTGTAAATACGATTTGCGCGTAGCTCGTATCGCCAGCCTCTTCATTCATTTATGGCATCCGATACGAGCAAGACGTGAGCGGGCCAAACTCTCCCCTCACGCTTGAAATTCAACTCTGTGTGTCATTCTGTATGGTAAATTTGTGACTTTGGGTGACATCCACGACCTCTTCATTCACGCTGCCATGCTCTTCATTCCGCTCACTAACCTCGTCGCCTTGGCCATTCCCATTCCCATTTCAAATTCTTCTTATTCTTGGCCTGTTTACCTTGAAACATGCTGTACAAGCTAGAACGAGGCGAAGCAGTATCCCTCAATTGAGTCACCGTCCCCTTCGCCCTGTGATTCGATGCGAAAGTTGTGTCTCGGCATTTTTTGTTGCTCTTTGCTCTCGCTTGAGACATCGTGCCTGAATCGTTAAAAGAAAATGACGTAGTATGGACGCTCTTTGTGGAATGTGGACGCCTGAGTCTCTCAATTGGCATTGAAGCTCCGGAAGAAGCTTGCCCCGAGTGATGCTGTGAGTTCATCTTTGACGAGTATTCCTTATGCATTTTGCGTGAAATCTTGAAAGTTGTTATTATCATGATGTTTGTATGTCACAATGACTTCCACGAGCCCAGCTTGCGAATGTCGGTCGTAGGTGAATGGCTCAACCACTCCGTTGAGGTGGTTTCGTAAAATGATTCAGGTTTTTTTGACCGTATAATGTAGCAAAAGGTATACCTCACAACCACCGCCCGTAGATGGCTTTTGACAAGCTTCGAGCACTGGTTGATTTGTCTTATAGTTCTTTTTAAATCGACAATATTCAGTTCATACCACAGTCAACCAGCCTGTGATTAATCGATCACAATTCATTTTCAACGCACTAATGTAGGGTAAGAAGTGTGGCGGGGCTGTGGCTGTGCGCCTGCCGAAGCCGCGTTGTGAATGGTCTTCCCAGCCCTCCATTTCTACCAAGGCACGGAAGCCGCAAAGGAGCTAAGAAGGATCGCTCGGCTGGACTCGTAAACGGCTCGATGTGTCACTGTGGCTGTAGAATGCCATCGAATATCCTGATCTACAACGATACGAATGCCCTAGAGCCGAGCGAACCCCCCAGCAGCGCTTCAACCCACGAGTCGACCGCGACAGCGACAGCAAAGCCGCAACTGCGACGCCCGCGACGCTGAGAATACCCCTTCCATGATTGGGCTACGCTGACTCGAGCGCGCGTATAACTTGAATTGGATCAGCAGTAGTGGCTCTGTCGCACAGCTCTGGGCCACGCGCTGCTGGTTCATCGGGCTTTTCATCTGCATTGGCTGAAACGCATCAAGTTATGGTGGTCCAGTCATGGATAAGGCATTCACGGTGTCAACGGTACAGCGAACATACAAGACGAAGCATTAGCGAGAGCAAATCGACGTAATGTGGGTGCTACGCACGAGGGCAGATACCTCAGCTTCTCAATTCGTCGCGACGACTTGGATCTCAACCAACAGCCCAGCCTATTCTTGAACCTGCGGCTGATTGTGTATGAAAGGGCCAGTCTGAAGCTTCTGGGATCGCATAGCTTGTTGGTCGTTATCTTAGTCCCCTGTCCTCGAGTAGGGCGACTGGTTGATAAGGTTAATCGGTAGGTTCACCTGAGTCCATGTATTACTGGGATAATTGCTGACCCTTTGCCATAGCTCGCAGGCTTCTACCACCAGGCCACTGCATCGAGTCCGATCACCCTCTACGTTCACTTCAATACTCACCACGGTCCCTCTCGAAACCTTCGAAGTAATCAACGAGACGCACACCAGTCTGTTCCTACGGTCTATCGAGCCGATCGACGAACCCTCCCCGCCCAGCAGCCATATTGCCGTTCCCACCCTTCGAGGCGCTCGGCATTGCCAAACTATAAGTCATAGCGTGACGACGGTTTGCTTTACGGCGCTGTAACGGTCGGTCAACGACGAGTGTCTGTCTGGGGGAGGCAGACAGCACCTACAGGATGACCTCGGGGAATACCGTGATCGACCGTCTACGAGCACACGGAACCTCGTCACCGCGAGTCAAATATACTATACGAGTGTAATCGTGTGCGAGATATCGTCTGATGCTCCTGTTTTATTTGCTATCCGGCAGATCGTCGCCACGCTGCAGCCGCGGATTACCATCACGTTTCGGCCTCGATTGTGGAGTGCGCTTGGGCGACGGGTCCTGATTGCACTCTTTGAGCACCTCGATACCCGACACAATGCGCCCGTCGATTGAACATGGTTGAATTAAAAATGCCTAATACTCCTGCGCAACAGCCTCCTCCAATATCCGCTCGCAAATCTTCGCATTATCCGCGTCGATCGAGGGTACCAAGTGGCTCTCTTGATCAATGAAAGGATGGCTGAATCCCTTCAAGATTTCCATCGCGTCAATATGTGATGCTGGTTTACCTTTTCCGCCTATTAGCAACCGCAACTACTGTAGTATCGGTTCGAGCTTACTTACCACTCTCACCCACCTGCTCGTGCCATTTCTTGTCGGCCTCGTATGCCCCAGCCTTGGCAACATCCTCGTCCGATAATAGCGCGTCTTTCTTTGTGACGGACGCGTGGGCCTTGGCCTGTTCTGAGCTGTCTACAGGGAGTTAGAAAGGCAACATTGCAAGGGTAAGCGTAGAAGCGTACCGTCGAACCAAGCTGCCATGATGGCTGTCGTGAATGTACGTTGCTGCTTGAGGTAACTTCTTGAGCGTAAGGCAGAGGTGTAGTTCGTAAGGTTACGTCTTTAAACAGACCGTGAGCGCTCCTTCGTTGAACCTCAATGATGGCTCGTTATGACGATTGCTGACAGATTGAGCTACATTGTGACGACGTAGTGATGCTTCCAATGACGCTATCAGTGTCTGCCTTTCTCCATTTAAGTACAACAAATAAATAAACAAAGGGAAGGAGACATTGATCGACGAAGACATGTACAAATGATGGCGATTTTTCTGCCGATGTGATTGAAGTTAAGCTTCTTGATCTGTGTCAATCTCGAAGCTTTGCTTGCCCTTACCCCTTCGGGCGAACACCCTCACTCCTATTCAATTGAAGCAATCAGATAAGATAATGCAACAGAGCCAGCTGGTACCGCTGCCTTCTGTTTCAGTCGGGCAGTTCCCAGGCCTCCGCGTGTATGCTGCTGGAGCCAGTCATTTTATGTCGCGAACCAAGGTTTGCATGTCGGAATGTTTCAAGACCGTCAATTGCTATAGAATAGTTCCAACAAGCATCCATTGCTGGATTGACACATACTTGACTTTTTATCGCTGTTTCTGGAGCTACTCATTGGAGCTTCTCCAGCCACGTAGTCACTGCATGAAGCAAACCTGACAAGTTAAACAACCGAGCGTAGTTGCAGCTGGAACAATGCATGATTCTATACTCAAGATGGACTGATTGTCGATCTCAATGCTGCGCCGGTTGTCTGAGCTACGGTAGTGATCGCTGAATCCAGCGCACCATGGTACAAGTCGCTTGTTGAAGACAAGTTGAGCGAGTATGGAAGCCAGGATGGAAAGTGGTGATCCTAAATTGTTTAACGTGAATGGAAAGACATAGCCCATCTTGGTCAAATACAAGCCATCGATGTCGAGAGTACCCAATGATATTCGGAAGAGGAGAGATTATGCAGAAAAACATTACTCGAGCCTAGACTGTGGACGCGGATGCTGCCGGCGCCAGTTATGTCATGGTGATAATTTTAGGTCAGCTCAGCTCGCTGTGGCGCCTGGAGACCCCGGATTTCGCGCGTCGCGAGCTAGGGGCGAGCTTGGGTTTCGATGTCTCCGCGGATTCGTAATTCCCATCGGACGGTTATAGTCAAGGCACGTTCAAGACAGGCTGAGCTCACTGGCTGTCCAAACTCGTCACTTCCGGAGCCATTCCCGGCTTGTCGAGCACCCTACGCCAGCAGTTCAGCCAGTGGTAATTAGCTTACTTCAGCATCAAGCCATGCTGACAGGTAAACAATCCAGACCGCCGGCAAATTCGGCAAAAGCTGAAACAATACATGATGCTATACTCAAGATGAATTGACTGTCTATCGCAATTGTAGTGGAGTTGTAACGTCAGCCTCTGGCATTACGTATCCTGTGTGCGCCGGTTATCCGAGACGGCAGCGATTGCCGAGCCTAGTGCATTATGGAACGAGCCGTGAGATCCGACATCAAGGTTACTGGATGGAAAGTGTAGTGGACGGGGTTACCGCTTGCTTCCAAGTTTAGATCATGTACCTGGCTGGCTTGGACCCTTTGAAGTATAAAGTGCTAACTCTTGTGTTCTACAATCTCTCAACAACTTTCAACACTCACAACACTTTGACAACTCAACAAACAATTAAGCATAAAATATCCTCCTAAGTTCTACACCATATCGCCATCATGGGTTGGTTCAGTAGTAAGTGTTCATGGCTTTGGTGCTTGTTGACTCTGTACTAACATCTTGCAGACGACAGCGACGTCGCGCAATCATACGAGCAGGTCCGCGACCGTCCTCACGAGGCTAAATGGTCACACGAACTCATCGGTGGTGCCGCTGCCTTTGAGGCTGCAAAGGCTTATGAAGAGCACTGTGCTCGAAATGGTAAGCATGTTGTGATGGCTGTCTTGGTGTTGCGGTAGCAGATTCGTCGAGAAGATCCGCAAAGGCGTACTCAACAAGGCAACACAACGCACGTGATCACAGGCTGACGATAATTAGGAGAGCCTGACAGTCATGCAAAGGCTAAAGAGTTCATAGCAGGTGCTATTGGTGCCTTTGTTGATCGTGAGGTTGAGACAAGAGGCTTGGACTTCATTGATAAGGAAGAAGCTAAGAGACATGGCGAGCGACATGCCATGGAGCAACTGAACCAGTATGGAAACCAGAACGGAAACTGGTAGTCGGATTATCTTAGCCTATGATAAAGAATGATATTACAGTTGATGACTACAATTTGATACTTCCATGCGAAATGATGAATGTCGGTTGGGCTTCATTGAGCAGGCCGGACTATATTGTCCGGAGACTCACTTGTACAGCGACAGAACGACGGAATTGCATATGATATTGTATTCTCCAATCCTTTTGATCAAAGTACAACTTCTAGGGCTCGTTGCATATACTTCATTCCTCATATACACATCGACATAACTCTCCATCCATTCTCTAAACAATGTCATGATCACAAGGCTTGCCCTCAACGCCCGTCAAGACGTCATGGAAGTGCAACGAGGCGTCATCTCTGACCCTCTTGATGGATCCAACTGTAGTGTTGGAAGGTGTCTTGGGAAGAAGCTCAACACCATCAATGGCAAGCTTGCTAAGAACGTGAGCAGCGGCCTGGGCGTTCTTGTAAATAGTGTCAGGAACAGGGTTGGTAATGTTATCGCAGGCTTGATGGTAGCAAGCATCCTGCTCAAGACCAGTTCCTGTGAAGAGACCACCGACGGGCTTCTTGAGGACCTCGAGGAAGGCGACGTAGTCGGTTCCACCAGTGAGACCAGCGGGCGTGACCTCGATATCCTTGGCCTTGAAGTGCTCACGGAAGAGGTCCTCAATAACGTCAGAGCCAGGAGGTCCGCCAGGACCCTTCTTCTCACCGGTGCCGTCGAAAACACCGAAGAAACCGCGTGAAACCATGTCGAAGTTGAGGTAAGCGAGGAGGTTGTCGACTTCGTTCTTCTTCAGGTTGTTCACGTAGTAACGAGATCCGACGAGGCCGTTCTCCTCAGCTCCCCACCATCCGAATCTGACCTTCAACTTGTGAGAGAAATGCTGAAGCGCCTTGGCGTTCTCGAGAATGAGAGATGTGCCGGATCCTAGATGTGTTAGCAAGGCTGGGTACGTGAGCGCTGGGGGGCAGCGCGGATTCCACAATTGACTTACCATCGTCATTGATACCAGGCCCAGCCTGCACAGAGTCCAAATGGGCTCCTAGCATAACCACGTTCTTTTCGTCACCACCCTTAGTCTCGGCAAAAACGTTCTGAGTAATGCGTGTCTCGATAGTCTGGATGACCTTGGCAAAAGCCTCGATCTTCTCGCCGGCGTCAAGACGAGCCTTGAGCGCCTTGCCGGGCTCCTGGTCTATTAAAGCGGCGGGCACGTAATCTGGGCTCTGTGCAGACAGAGTACCAGCAGTCAATTTAGCCTCATCAGAGTTGTAGATGACAACGACGGCGGCACCTGCAGCAGCTGCGGGCTTGACCTTTCCGGCGAAAGTAGTCTGATCAGGGCACAGACCACGCTCGACAAGGACAATCTTATCCTTCACATCAATACCTTCGTAGTTTGCGACATCGCAAGCAGCAGTGCCCTCTGGGGCATGAACGAGCTCAGCGGTGACACCTTCCTCAGAAGTGCTGGGTGTGTATGTCAAAGCGACAGTTCGGAATGTCTCATCGTCAACAGTAACCTCAGCGGCCAGAGTCTGGGTGAAATTGGCAGGGAAATCCTGCTTCCAGGTCTTGAAGCCCTCAAGCTTGGAAATTTCCTCGTAGATGAAGTCGACTGAGGCGGCGTAACCGGGAAGACCGAAGGCACGGTTTCCACCGTTGGCGTAGGCGATTTCATTGAGCTTCTCCAAGTTCTCCATCAACCTAGCAAGAGTTAATATTTGCAAAGAAAACCAATTGAAATCACTTACCCATCCTCAGTGATGAGCTTCTGTAGCTTCTCGGAGCTAACAGGCGGCTTGGTAGCATCAGCCAAAGGCGAAACCGCCAAGAGAGAGGCCGCTGTAGTGAACTTCATTGTGAATAGTAAAGTTAGACGTTCACAACCGCAGAAACAGAATCCTGTCTGTGGGCATCCGACAGGTTAAATACTGGCTGCTCAATTGCCTCTTGCATAAGTTCCTACATTTTTGCAATCCCAAGGTTCATTCACGCCATTTGCCCCGCAAGTCAAGATATCGCGGAGGTGTCGTCAAGGTTTTGGAAACTAGTCCGTCCATCAAGCGAAGATCTGAGTCTAATTGGGAAGGTCGGTAATTGGCATTGCAACATGCCAAGAAGTCACTAAAATATGCATAATCATTGAGCTGCCTGATGTGTGCGAATTCCCTTTATCTTGACCCCGCTGATGAGATTTTACGCTGCTTATCGAGAGCTTGGTAGCCGCGTCATAGCTTTTCGACAGCGCCACGGTCTCGTATGCCAAGAATTATTTTTTTTTGCCAGGGTTGTCATTTTGTGAGATCACCCAAGGGACCTTTTGTTTCTCTTGGCTGGGCGGGGTCGAGTTGTGTAGCCACTGGCATGGTACGTCAATTGCATGAGTGAATCTTGGGATTATTCTCGGCGTTTTCTACTATGTCTCCTTCCTATTCCTTGAACACGTCTGATCAAGCTGATAAGATTCCATGCCGATATGGCCAGATAATTCTCTCAGCGTCTTTCTGATGAGGCCACGTCTTTTCATGAATACACAATCCTGCCCTGGAGTAGGGTCAATTGGATTGTGTATGCCCTCTCCCTGATGCCTCGAGAGCCCGAAATATCGTGATTCGAATTACGCATGAAAAACAGAGTGTGTCGTTGCATTTCAAGTAAGCTTGACTCAAAGTGTTACTCAAGTGCTGTACAACGTCCTGAACGCCTAATTAGTATGGATTGGCAATTGTTTCATAAAGGCCGCTGCATTGCCAAAGAAGCAGCGAATGTCGTGAGACGGGCAGAAGCTTCACTAAGTGTTACTAGCTGACGCGTCTCGCTTGAGCTTTTGTAACCATGGAGTTTATTTTTGACTTGTGTCACGCCAGCGTCGATGATAAATAGCACCTGGGCTAAGCACGAAATTCGGGCCATCTTCACGACCAACCATGGCCAAAAACATCTACGACACGCCCGAGTTCTTTGCGGAGTACTCCTCCTTTAGCAAACAAAAGAAAGGCTTAGAATTCGCAGAAGAGTGGCCTCTCTTGCGCGCTTTACTTCCTCGTCCATCAGGCATCAGAGTGATGGATATCGGATGCGGCTTTGGCTGGTTTTCACGATGGGCGATGGAAGAAGGGGCTGCATCGGTTAGAGCCTTAGATGGCTCTGAGAACATGCTCAACAAAGCTCGCGAAATGACGAACAACAGCGGCATCGTATACGAGAAGGCTGATCTGGAAACTATCAATTTCGAGTAGGAAGAGGAAGATACGTACAGCTTGGTCTGCAGCTCTCTGGTGCTTCACTACGTTATCAACCTCGAGAGGCTTGTCAACCAGATCCATCGGGTCTTGGTACCTGGGGGTTCATTTGTGTTCTGCACCGAACATCCTATCTTCACCGCGCCATCAAACGCAGAACCCATCAACGACAACAAAATTGGCAAACCATACTGGCCACTCGATGGGTATCAGCAAGAAGGTGTGCGACAAACAGATTGGCTGGTGAAGGGCTTCCAGAAACAACACAGAACTATGGCCCGCTACATCAATATTCTCCTCAAAAGCGGCTTTGAGATCATGGGTTTCGATGAAGGTTATTTGAGCCCTGGGAAGGTTCTCGAGTTGCATGGTTGGGATGGGATGGACGTGCCTAAATATCTTATGATATCAGCCGTCAAGAAGTAGTCCCACCAAGAAGTGATTTTTGTTATGTGAGGAGGAAAAGATGAACTATCCCATGATAGGGAATACCTAAGCATTTGGAGATTTGCAGAAGGAAAACGTGGAAATATCTAGGAGCATTAGTGTAACCAGACTGAGACTCGACATATCACTCCACAAAGAGCGTGGAGCAGGTATTCTGCTCATGCTACCTTACTAACCAACTGATCAAATTCCTCCTCCGTATGCTCCTGGAAAGCCCTAAACTTTTCATCTAAAAGGGTTTCACCATTCCTGAACCGCTGCATCGTCAACCTCTTGCCAGATAAACGCTTCGCCTCAAATAGATCCTCCACATCCACTAGCTCTGGTACAACCGTAGTACGAAACTCATAAGGCGTCCCACTACTTTTGATAAGCTCAATGCTGGCTTCCAAGAGCTTCGGCTTGACCCTTTTGCCCGTGACTCGTTTATAATTCTCCAACGCACACTTGATGTCCATCGCTACAAAATCGACGAGCTTTTCCTCAAAGACTTGCTTCAAGACGTCGGGCGACGTGCCGTTTGAGTCAAGCTTGATGCTTATCCCCGCACTTTTGAGAATTCTCAAGAATGGGAGTAACCCTTTGTGTATCGTGGGTTCACCGCCTGAAACAACGAGACACTTGTGAGACGTAGAGACAATATGCCGAAAGATATCCAGTAGGGTGACATCGTCACACTCCCCTTGTACAAGTGGACCGTTGTGACACCACGGACAAGCCAGATTGCAACGAGAGGTGAACATGATGGATGCTTGTGTCTTTCCGGGATAGTCACTCAGAGTGCTCTTGATGTAGCTAGCCAGCGGGAGATCTTGAATCGCGGCAACCTGTTTCTCCAGCTCTTCGGTGTCTAACCTAAGACCTGTCTCGTATTTGTACACCTTCCGTTGGACAAACTCCTTCGACTTTCCTCTATTCCAATCGCGTGTAGGACGGAAGTATCCAACAATGCGAGAGTAAACCAACGTCAGCTCCCCGCACGCTGTGCACTCTGGCTGTTCACCAACACGGTACCCGTGCGTAGGACAGATGCTAAACGTGGGAGTAAGTGTTATGTAAGGAATTCGGAACTTTGCAGTCAGCGTCTTGATCAAATCTCGGGCCAACTTCCAATTCGGTAGTTGTTCACCCAAGAAAGCATGGAAGACCGTTCCACCGGTGTACGAACACTGAAGCGCCTCTTGGTGGCCCATTGCTTCGAAGAGATCTTCTGTCGTGTCGACGGGCAGCATAGTGGAGTTGGTGTAGAATATAGGAATATTCTGGTTTGGGAAGAGTTCCTTGTCTCGTTTGGCGAATTTGTAGCACGTGCTTTCCGCTGGACTGGCTTCCAAGTTGTACAGATTACCAGTATCCTTCTGAAAATATTGGAGTTGGTCTTTGATGAATTCCAGGACTTCAAGAGCAAAGTCCTTTCTTTCTCCGATGCCCTCTCCCAACAAAGCTACCAACGCTTCGTTCATGCCGTTGACTCCGATTGTGCTGAAGTGATTCGTCCAGTAGGAGCCAGTGCGGTGCTTGGTGGCAGAAAGGTAATGGGCTGCGTAGGGGTACAGAGTTGAGTTGGCGTCGACAAGCTTCCTCTTGATCTCCAACGAGTCCTTCGCTACCCTTAGCGTGTTCGTCAGTTCAGACATGAAAGTCTCCTTGGACCCATTTGAACGGTAGGCGAGGTTGGGCAGGTTGAGGGTGACGACTCCAATAGAACCAGTCAAGGGGCTTGCGCCATATTGGCCACCAACTCTGCAGTGAAGTTTGCTAAGATCGAGTCTCAGCCGACAGCACATTGATCTGAAGTCCTCAGGATCAAGATCGCTGTTGATGAAATTTGCAAAGTATGGGACACCATACTTAGCCGCCATCTCCCAGATGGACTGCCACCGAGGTGATTCCCAATTTATCCCATCCGAGACATTGTATGTCGGAATCGGGAACGAAAAGATGTTACCGTTTCCGTCGCCTTGCATCATGACCTCAGCGAAAGCCTTGTTGAGCACGTCCATCTCTTCCTGAAAGTCACTATATACCCAGTCCTCTCGCAATTCACCGCCGAGGATGACGCATTGACCGCCCAGGCGCTTGGGGCAAATCAAGTCCAGGGACAAATTGGTGAAAGGAGCTTGGAAGCCACTTCGCGTCGGAACATTAAGAGAGTAAACAAAACTCTGCACACACTTGAAGACTTCAGTATAAGATAAATTGTCGCTGCGAACGAACGGCGCAAGGTACGTGTCGAAACTGGACAAAGCTTGCGCACCCGCAAGTTCTCCTTGTAAGGTGAACAAAAAGTTCACAATCTGATTGAGAGCAGTGTTGAGATGCTTCGCGGGTCGACATTGGATCTTGTTCTCGACGCCGCCGAAACCTTGTAGAAGGATATCCTCGATGCTCCAGCCAGAACAGTACGCGCTCAGGAACCCAAGGTCATGGATGTGAAAGCGGTTCTCGGTGTCGTACTGGCGGATCTCAGGTGTGTAGATCTTTCCGAGCCAGTACTGAGAGATGATTTGGTTCGAGACGTATTGCATTAAGCCTTGGTGGGAGTAGGTTGAGTTCGCATTTTCTGCGGTCTTCCATGTTCCTTTGGCAAGGTACTCCTCGACAAGATTGATGTTAAAGGACATTATTATGCGATTGAAGAATAAAAGTAAAAAGTCGGAAAGAGCCACTGAGCTAAAATGTGAAAATTTATGGACAATCTTGGTTTGAGACACAGGATCGAATGACAGAGAATCGAGTCAATCGTTGGAGCGGCTATGCCATATATACCAGTGTGTTCGGACATACATTGTCACCATAGAGCCACCAACCCATCATCCACACACTGGTATGATGGTACTGACTCAATGAGTGTCAATCATGAGACTATCGCAAAACGTCCCATCAGATGTCCTCAGAAAACACGATCCCTACGCGTCGGCTCAGAGCATGACTGGGCTGATGAGCTACGCCCAGACCGCGTTCTGCACGCGTTAACTCGTGACTTTGCATAATATGGGCCGACTACGATTTTAAAAGTCAGCTAATTGTGGTTCAATTGCTATGTCATGAACGGCCCGTTAATGGAAACACGAGATCAGCAGCAAGGAACGCGTCTGTTGCTGCCTCGACGCGTAAAGTGGCTTATCGACTTATCGGCTTACCCATCATTAGATAAGATTAAATGACGGAACGACTCTCGTCCATGTCTATTCATTGTCTTTATACATACCAATAAAATGATAGCATTCATAGTGTATCGTACAAAGGCGCTGAAAATACCATTCACCAGGCATCACAATCATGTGTGGGTTATGAAGTTTCTAGGCACAACAAGATTCTAATTCAATCTCAGCCTAAACGTAAAACGGCAAGCTAGTCTACATAACAACACGATGATGATCTTTCTTATGTTGGTCTCTGCTTGTGGTAAATTTACTAGTAACTGGGGAATATGTACAATCCACCAACAAAGTCCGCTCCCCTTGAAACTTGCCAGAGTATAGGTTCCAACAGTCCTAGCATAGCAATGCCTTTCGCTTTGGATAGCGTTCACTTAGAAGGCTCAGCAAATTGACGAGAGAAAGGCTGAACCTGCCCAAAGTTGGGTGTGCCATCAGCATTGGCAGTCAAAGGCTGAGTCATAGCATATCTCGTATCATCACAAGCACCATTCTTGTTAGAGGTGGCATGGAAAGTGATGTAAGTCTGCTTTCCATCAGGGCTCTGGAAGAAGCTGTTGTGGCCAGTTCCGTAGCTTCCATTGGCGCTCTTGAGAACACAACCATTCGATTTCTTCCAAGCTGAGGCCTTGGCGGGATCTGTACGACCATCCCATTCCAGTAAAGCAACACAATAATCAGGCGTCCAGCAATAGTTAGCGCTGTAGGCAATGTAGGTTTTACCTCCAAAGTAAAGGGCGTTGGGTCCTTCTTGGACGGGCGTGCCGCTCTTTTCCCAGGGTTGGTCAGGCTGGGAAATGATGCTCAGAGCACCGACAGACATGAAGTCCGAGCCCAACTTGCGGACACAGGTGGACTGGTATTGAACTCCTGTCATACAGGAGTAAACAAAGTAGTTACCGAACTGATTAGTCCTGAGCACGGTGCCGTCAATCCCCCAGTCGTCGGAGAGCTTGGCTCCGTAGGACCAGCTGTCCCAAGGTGTAGCACCACCTAGTCCCGTATGTCAGTCGTTATTGTAGCTGGAAGGGTTGAAATTGGTACTGACCCTTGATAACATGAGAACGCTGCCCTGTAAGGTCTTCGGCCTTTCCAGCTGTGTAATAAATGTACCATTTGCCGCCTAGGTGTGGAGCTCCGGTGCCCATACGTTCGAAGATCGGGAAGGGTCGGAGTCGGTGTAGATAACCTTGGGAGTGGCTGTTTTCAATCCCTCGATAGTAATGGCACGAGAGAGTTGCAGATTGGTCCACTCAGTTGAGATAAGGTAGTAATAGCCGCCAGTATAAGTGATCTGAGGATCACCGCCACCAGGGTTACGGATAGGGTTTGTGTAGGCACCAACCGAACCGACAAGGCCAAGAGCCAAAGTGAAGATATTATTCCAAGAAACCATGATTGAAGATGTTGAAGAGATCTTGCCTGTTGATCTGATAAAACTTGTGGGCTTTGTTCAACCTTTTATCATTCTGAGGCAGTATTTCTGGAACTGTTGCATATCGTACCGAAGACGGCATATTCCATCCCATCTAAGTAACCTTCCTATAATGTTTAAGCTCATCCAGTAAACCGACGAATGAATTATTATCCCGCCGGTGCGCTATGGAATACGCGGGTTGACTTGTCGATCATGTGTCGACAGCGTTGATGCGATCCAATTATATCACGCATGCCCCTGTCCTTCCCCGGGTTACATCTTGCATCGGGACTTCAACCTCCGCAATTGCTAAAAGTGTGGAGTATGCTTAAAACGCTCCAGTAACGACAATAGATCCGTGGTGAGTTTATTGTAACTAGTTGTATAGTCCCCAAATTGGTGTTTATGGATCGATCAAGCTAGCTTCGCCGAGATGCGAACATCCCGACAGTAATTGCACCCGGGCACAATCCAAACTATCAATCGTCTGTACAAAAAGAGACTTGCGTGACATAGATACTAGTTTATTATGGCGTAGTAACAGTGTTTTCTCACTAAACAATGGTAAAGACTTTGCTCCAGTCATTCGGGGGGTATCTGGGCGGCTTTTTGAATACAGATGGCGCTGAACATATCTCCAGTCTTCCTCGCATGCGATTTCAACGGAGCAAATACAATATTAATCGACCACTAGTTCAGAATCGTGGCCTCAATGATGTCTCGAGGTTGACAATATCTCCTCTCGCAAGCTCATGACCCAAAGATGGATGGCAGTGATATAATCGTGAATGGTAACAAAAGGTTTGGTCGAGGCTTTGACCAAGAGAGGAACAAGTTCCTGGGGCGATCTTCACCGCAGCACTGCAGCAGCTCTCTGTTGCCATCCTGATCCTCTTCTCCATAGATTCAAAAGTCCAAATCCGGATCTGCATGTTCATACGTTTCTGACGCCCAGTAACCGGGGCGTCCTTTCAACTCCTGGGTCTGCACAATGATTGATGATGCCAGCGAGGGTTGGAAGTTGTTGGTTTCTGGGCGTACGGCTGACGGGATCCCTCAGGGTTCGATTTGTCGTCCAAGACAAAGGCATTATTTTCTTAAGGTCTGTGGATGTACCATAGAAGCCTTTTTGTCGCGTCAGTGGGAATCGACACTTGGGAATCGAGCAGTCGCTCTTCGAATGAGGGAATTTAGGCAGACATCTTCGAAATGATAGAGAGCTTAACTCAGCTGGGCATCGGGAGTTTGGAATTTTGAATGGATGGATGGCTAGTTGATTGTCAGGGCGACCTTCTCAGAAGCACGCAGAGTTCTATATTTGTTCTTTAGACCGCCCTTGTAAGGATGCTCCAGATGACTGTTTGTTGGTATCCACATTTTGGTTGCAACATTTCATGCGTATCATATGCATTGTGCCATTTTAGACTCACGGGTCACCTAGAGGCATGCGTGCTTTTAATACAATAAATTGTTTTCTAAGTAGCCGATATATGCGACGAATGCTTGTTGGCTATGCCTCCAGTTATACAGGACTTATGATCGCATCGTCATCCACTCTCGCGTGCTCGGATCATAATGCATGTCAAACACCGTTTCCACACCATCGTCCTCTGGAACGGCGAAGCCAATAGCGACGTTCGGCTCATTATAATGACCCATAAACTCGAGCACGAACTCAAGCTCAGCCCCAACATCCAGCGTCTCTCGAAAGGTAAACGAAAATGGCTCAGCTCTTATGACTCGTCTGCTGTTCTCAAGCTTAACAGACATAAGATATGACACTGGTATACCATCATTGTCGACACCAGTTAAGACAATCAGCTGTCGCCCGTGCGTGTCTTTCTCCATCTTGATGACAAGTCTTCGCTTCAGAATGAAGGTCGGAATAGTATAGCCAAGTTTATCCATGACCTTTGTCATGAGCAAGTCGGACTCAGACCAGATATGCATGGACGCAAGGTTCTCCATGCAGGTATCTTGCAAGTTGCAGATGATCATCTTCCCTTTGCGGCTTTTGCCCACTGTTTCGGGAATACCGCTGGCGGGAGGCACGCTTAGCGATGAACCAAGAACAAGACACAGATCAGCTTTCTTAGCATGGCTTCTAGCAAGTTTGAGTGGTTCTTCTGGGAGGAATTCGCCAAAGTTGATGATGGTGTCGTGAAGATTGCCGCCGCATTGAGTGCACTTCCGACCTGTTCGGTGATCATGAACTGTCTTTTCATATGTTGCAACGGCTCGGAAGTCTTTCCCTTGATAAGTAAATATTAATTAACGGCGAAGGCTAACGTACCTCTTATGAACTCCTTTCCACAATCTTTACAATACTCACGGTTACTGTTTCCATGCAACTCAGATATGCCATCCTATATCAGTTAGCGATCAGGTTAATGTGGTAGGGTAGAGTTTCGCACCCTTGTGATTCCACTCCTTCGATGCAAGCCATCACAATTCTGACTGACGAGATACTTCATAACTCCTTGCCGCTGAAGCTCCACCAAAGCCATGTGAGTAGGCGTGGGGATAGCTTGCAAAGTACTAGTCGCCTTGCCCGTACGTGATCTTCCTTGAGCCCTTAAAGTCCAAGCGCCCTCGGGTCCACGAAAGTCGGGGATACCTAGACGGTTAAGGAATTGCCTTAGATATGGAGGTTGATATCTATGTACCTGCTGAAGTGGAAACGCCCGCACCCGTGAACACGAAGAAGTGTTTGCTGTTTTTGATCAGGGCCACAAGTTCGTCGGCCTGCTGGTCTATGACTTCTGGTGCATCGCGTCGCTCGGGAGGCGCTACCTTGGGTGCTGAAGAGGCCATTTGTCCCCAAACGTCAACTTTATTACTTATTCCGTGGCAAGGATATTCTGGGAAAATGGTTTCTATTCATGCAAGACCAGAAACCGTGAATTTGCTTACATCTCTAGGCAACCGCCCCGCTATAGGAATAACTAGTTAATGTCTTGACGTTCCATCAAGCTAACATCAGAGCCAATCAACTGGACCACTAATCTCGAATCCCTGAAACAATATCTCAAGCAGCTCGCTCCATCTTCACATCCAATTGAGGAATCTCAAACCAAGCGACCTTTCCATTATTATCCATATTGAACCGAACATAAATCTCAGCGTCCGCACCAATTTCCTGCCAAGTGATGCACGTAGGAGTACCCATATCCATGAGAGCAGTTCTGTCTTGGAAAACAGCAACGAATTGATGCTGGCTCTCAGTCTTGACATTGGTAGGGTAAATCCTGAAGTCGAGATCCTTGGCTTTGATGCCAAGCTTCTGAGCGGTGCGATCCTTGACATTGACTCCATCAATGACCAGCCTCTCCACGACCAGACCATGACCGTTGTCCGTAGTGTTGAAAGAAGCCAGTGAGCTTTCGCCCTTGAACTCGCCAGCATACCGAATCTCAGTCTCAGCTGCTGCAATCTGCAAGAGGTGACCAAGGACTTCGCTTACAATATCGGCATGGACATTGAGATCAAGCTTTCGGTCTTCAACAGTGCTATCGTGAGCCAGAATGGCGAAGCCAGCGTTGAAGTCAGTTGTGAGACCGAAGTAGCTAGCATATTTACCAATGGTGCCAGCCTTGGTTAGAGCACCCATGATAGGACGGATACTGTTGCCGGCACGGTAGACTTCCCATGGACGGCCGACGCCGTTGCGGAGGTTTGAGGTATCAGCGTGAGACTTGAGCCAGCGGCGAGTGATAGCTGAGGGAAGGATGTCGGAAGCAAGCATGGAGTGGCCAGCGCGAGCGAGGTCTTGCATGGAGCTGACGAATGACAACGCACTTTATGGATTAGTAAAAGAATTCCGTGTTTGAGATTTTGACATACCCAGGCTCTCCAATGATTGAAGTATTGAGGCTTTCCATCGCAAAGATATCCTTGATACCATGGTCCAGGACACCACTAGAAGTCATGTTGAGAGGAACAAGGAGAGTCTCTTCAACTATAGAAGACCATTCATCGCCACTTTCTCTTTGCATTGCGAAGACGAGAAGCTGCCATGCTGCGTAAGAGACAACGGGAGTAGTGTCCGGAAGGAAGTAGGGCGACTTGGTAGCGATGCCGTCCTTGAAGGCTGTGGGTGAGGTTAGCTTGATGTATCCTACTTATGGCTGATAAACCTACACTCCCAGTCACACGTTTCGCCGACAGCACATGCTTTGGCTAGGTTCTAGATTAGCAAACCGCCTATAATCCACAAGTTACTTCGACTTACATTCACGGCTAAGGCCAGACACCTGGCCAGCCAATGCTCCAATAGTGATATCCTCCCAAACAGGTGCAAATGGTGCCTTAATATCAGCCAGCTCAGGCAGAAACTTGGTGATAGGCGTCTCCCACTGCTCACCCATCTTGGCGAGCCAAGCGTAAACAGTGAATACCATACTCACGTCTCCGACAGGAAACTTGGTAGCCAGAGTAATGTTCTCATTGGATACATGGTCTTCAGGAGACGTGTAGTGATACTCAAAGAAGACAGGATCCTTCTGAAGCTGCTCATCACCACCAAAGATGATGACCGAGAACGATGTAGTGTTGGCATTGATAGGTCCGTATTTCTCACTGCCGCCGTTCTTGATAAGATCGTCAAACATTTTGGTGAAACCTGAAACGAGATTCCTGATGAGTTTAGAGGTTTTGTCGATTGTAGGTGCAGGATAGAAAGCTCCGAGCGGTGCGCACCCGAAGAACGGAATGTCTTCCTCCTCGCAGGCTGTTTGAGCCAGAGTTACCATTGACATGGCACCCAGGATGGAGGGCAAGATGGAGTAACGCATGATGAATAGTCTTCAAAGATATGATCAAAATGTTGTGTCGGTAGAGTGATGATAGTGAATCGATGGAACTCCAGCGACATGATCTTCTCTTTATACTCGGTCTCACTCCTCCAAAATTGGGACCTCATGGTGATCCACGTTCACATCTTACGCCATCGATACTATCATTTAATCCTAACAGTGGCTTAGATACACGTTTACCAGGGTCACGATGAGCTTTCAGTGGACTAGAAGTACAAATTGTAAGCCGAATAGTATTTTGCCAATGACATACAACGATTGTGCTCTTACTCCGTACGTTAGTCCGACTTACTCCGTACGGCCTATGCTTAGTCCGTACCTTAGTCCGTACCAAACTTCATCTCCGACTCGGCCTAACACGCGCTCGTGAACGAGAAAAAAAACCTATTTTTATGTAAAGAAACATATATCTAACTCCCCCATCCAAAATGAATTGGAAAATCAATCGGATCCGCGAAAAGAAAAGTGCTTATATCCAAGTCTGGATTTTGGTACCATTCAGACCCACTCATATTCCACGATCCAGTGTTCTGGTACGGCAATGGCACGCCGACTGGCATACCACCCGAATGATCGCTAATTGATATCGAAGGTTGGGAACCAGAAGACGGACTTATTGATGAGGTCGAATCGGCAGTTTGCTGAGCGATTTGCGATAGATACCAATTCTCCAGACGCCGTATGCGCTTTACGATGCTGTGGAAGGGATGGTCTGGTGGAGCATCTGGTCCGGGTACACCTTGGAACCTGAGTACGAGTTGACGGAGGGTATGCTTCATATCTAGAAAGCGACGCAGATGTTGTGTAAATCCGGATACACTGCCGCGAGCAGCTATGAGATCTAGACGGACGGCTAGGTTAAGGGCACAGTTCATCATGATCCAGCCCATGTTTGACATAGCTACTTCTTCACCCTGCGGCATAACTAGAATTACACCGATTAGAGATCGAGTAGCTGACATGCTTGTTGAAAGCCACTCGTTTAGTGTAGTTTCGTCTTCGAACGGGTTTTGAAACTTGTCGAGTCCGAACGCTGTTCCTCTTGGTGAAGATTGACTGAGCATGAGTTCGAGGATGTGTATTTGAAGAAGTAAAGGTGCTACATGTTTATGAGCAACTATACATAAAGTATCGGATGTCGACTTACGGCTTTCACTTAGTGGAAAAGGAAGTGTTGTCTTGATCATCCCGCATTCTTGCGTGATCTCCTGACATTCAGTAAAGAACTGCAAGCCATTATCAGTCGGCGCAGTTTTGCAAACAAGATCTTCGATATTCTCAATAAGAGTCTGTGTTTGGATTATATAAGGTAAGAACCTGTCTGTAGGATACTGATTCAGTGACGCAAGGTGTTCGCAACATGCCAAGAGATAGGTCGTGTTGAAGACTTGGCGCGACTTCTGCAGAATGATGGAAGAGCTTCTTGTGCATTAGCAGTGAGTCACAAATAATCTCTGATTGGCTTACCTCGAAGACAAATAGTATGCACCAGCAAGAGCTCTCATCTCATCAGGCTGCCATTCGGGCTGATTCTGGTATTTGCCCCCTTCAGCGCTCCACAGCTTCGGCTTCCTGGGTCTATCCAGACGTAGATCGCTAATTATACTTGTAACGAGATGAAGATGCTGAATGTATCTTTTAGGCTTAGGTTGGTAGTGGGCCCTGTAGTCTTTTTTAGCGAATGCTGCTCTTCCGAAAAGTCGACCTACCATGCTACATGTATAAGCAGTCCTTGCAGAAGATCCAGTTGATTGAATTCACCCTCGACCATCCTCACTGCGACTACTTGCTTGAACAAATTTCCGAGTGCCACTTGGGTACCGACATCAGTGAATGAAGCAGCGACAAGCATCGCTAGACAAGCGCAGGGATGTTCCTGGTTCAGCTCTTCGATCGAACTTTCAATGGGAAAAAGAACGAACGGGAAGTACGGTATCAACCGAGATCTGAAGATATGCAGAAGTTGTCTTCCCGTCTCAAAATCCAAAAGACCCTGCTCAAAAGGGTCAAGCGAGACATCTTTGTTGAGAATGTCGTGGTTTCCCTCAACGGTCCGAGCTTGTGGATTTCCTGGTGATCTTGAAGCACTCTTCGCGCCCAATCTCTCTCTGCAACGTCGACCATCAGCACACGTCATTAACAAAAGTCGTCAAAACTCACTTTTGCCGGCTCACATTCTGTCGTCTCCTCGCCTGGTTAAAAACACAGGTCTTGCCCAACCGTAAACACCGGTCGCACAAATCAGAATCCTGCGTCTTCTCACACCGAATTTTGAGATGAAAGCATGTCTGACACGTTTTCAACAACGGCATAGGCGACGTGCGATCTTTACTCATGGTGAAACGCAGTTAAGCTTATAATTAGAGGTGGAAATAGTACGGTTTTTTCTTTTTTCGTAAAGATCTGCTCACGCGGGAATAGATAACATGCTAATGAGACGCGAGTCACGTGTCAGAATCCCGAAATCCGTGTTTTCAGGATGAGGCTGTGCAGTTCGGCCGCGTAATTCGCATATATAAAGCCTCGTCATGAAGGAATTCGGAGGGACTTTTGCTCCTTCCTGTTTGTGAATTATATCTTTAAACATTGGTATCTTTGTTCTTGAGGCTTAGTCGGGTGACGTCACGGAAAATGGAAAAAAGTGCAGGGTACGCCTAACACACCTGTTTCGAGTCACAATTACATCTCGACACCAACCGGAGTAGATGATGAGCCAGTCGCGGATATTCCCATCATCTGAAGACGGATGGAGGCAGCGGGAGTAATTAAGGGTTTGCCTGTCCCCCATTGGCTTGTCAACTGCTGTGGGAATATAGCGTCACATCCATGGTGCCGAATGTTCTCGGACTCCTCTGACGGTTGTTAACACGGGAAGGATCCATATACTGGAACATGTCAAGGACTTTTCGAATGATAGGAAGACCAATTGGAACCCAGCAATTGTCAACTTGACAATCAGAATAAGCCTTAAACAGGTTATTGACTACTTATTAATCCACTTCTCCGGTAGGTGGCATGAGAACAAGCTCGCAAATGCCCCACGCAGATGTCACAGCCTCGTCTCGAGCTCCAACCCCCAACGCCAAGCGTTATCCCCGTAACCGCTTACCATATTCGCAAAGAACTAACGTATTTAAAACTCGAGTCCCCAAACATTCATTTCTCTCGTCTGTTTTACAGAACGAGTCAGAGTCAGGTTTGCGGGGAACCATGTTTAGCGGAGATTGGCAGAACCCCCAACCCCTGTTTTGGCATTGATCATCAATTCGTCTGCTAAAAAGCCGTCATCCAAAGTCTAGTACAACTCCAGAAGGGCAGCTGCTCGGCATGATTTATACCGAATTGCGAGATGCAGCGGGCAAATGTCGTTATTGAGTGTTTATATGTAGAATGGGCTGAACAAGGTATATCAACCGAAATTAAATGTATATTCTCATTGTTGCTCTTAATGGCGTCACTGCATGACTGCCATACTTAAAAGACTAGACAAAGAACCAGTCCAATTAATTCTTCAACATCATCTTGAGACTTGAACTTCACTTGGTAGTCGTTGCAAAATGCTCCGACAAGCCGTCCACTCCTTCCTGCTTGCCTTATTGGCAGGCCAAGCCGTTGCAGCTCCCAGCAATTCATCCTCATCCGCCAAGGTCAAATGGCTCGGCGAGAAGCCAGGCTTCACTTCCGGAACAACCTTTGGCGTCCCATGGCCTCAGTCTAAGCACTTTCCTAAGAACACAAGGTTCACGGCTTCTGGCGCGTCTGGGCAGAATGTCGACCTTCAATCCTGGGTCACGGGCTATTGGGCTGATGGCTCAGTAAAGTGGACTGGTCATGCGATTCCTGCATCGGAAGACGTGCTTGATGAGTATGTCGTCAATGCTGTTACTTCCGGAACTGGCATCAATTCCACTACTTCGAGAGGAAAGAGCGACGGTAGTATTTCTGTTACTCAATCCTCTGACGCTATCAAAGTCGACACAGGGAAGGTAACAGCGACCTTCCCGAAAAAAGGCTCCATCATTGTCAAAGAGATCCAGACCAATGGCAAGCGCATCGCCCAGAATGGAAGACTCGTCTTGCAATCCAAGTCTGGTGTCTCTCATGCTGGGGATGATGATGCCGAATCTTTCAAAACTCTTCGCTTCCAAAGCAACATAGACAACGTTACTGTCAGCGACCAAAGCTCAGCACGGGCTCTCGTTACAGTCCACGGAAAGCACGAGGCAGCTGACAAGTCTGGCCACGACTCTTGGCTACCATTTGTTCTTCGCTTCTACCTCTACTCTGAATCAGAGTCAATCAAGATTATCCACAGCTTGGTCTTCGACGGAGATGCCGAGAAGGACTTTATTTCTGGTGTTGGTCTTCGCTTCGACGTCCCTCTCGAAGGTGAAGAGCTTTACAACCGCCATGTGCGAATCGCTGGTGTCGATGGTGGCCTTCTTAGTGAAGCTGTTCAAGGCATTACTGGTCTTCGAAGAGACCCTGGTGCTAATGTTCGAGCTGACCAGTTTGACGGCAAAGAATTGCCTGATAAGTCTACCTGGGATGTCCGTGTCTCCAGCCGCATGCACTGGATCCCCCCTTGGAATGACTACAGCTTGAGCCAGCTCTCATCCGACGGTTTTACCCTCAAGAAGAGAACCAAGGCTGGTCAGAGCTGGGTTACCATTCCTGGAGGCACTCGCGCTGAAGGTCTTGCATACCTCGGTGGCGCTACCGTAGGCGGTCTGGCTGTTGGTCTTCGTGACTTTTGGAAGAGATTCCCTACCGGTTTCGATATTTCAAATGCTGCATCCGATACCGGTTCTATCACCCTTTGGCTTTACAGCCCATCAGCCGAGCCTCTTGACCTCCGACCTTACCACGACGGACTTGGCCAGAAGAACTACACTGACCAGCTCGATGCTCTTGAGATTACCTATGAAGACTGGGAGAAGGACTTCGACACCCCCTACGGTATTGCCCGAACTAGCGAACTATACCTGGTCGCCTTTGACAAAACTCCTTCGCATGACACTCTCGCCAGCCACGTTTCTCAAATAAACAACCCCCCTGTCCTGGTTGCCGAGAGCGAGTACATCAGCAAGACTAAGGCCCTTGGCTCATACTGGGCCCCAGCGGACAATTCGACCGCCGCGTCCCAGAAGCTCGAAGCTAACATCGACTTCCTCGCCAAGTTCTACCAGTACGAAGTTGAGCACCGTCGATGGTACGGATTCTTGGACTTTGGCGATTTTATGCACACATACGATCCAGATCGACACGAGTGGCGATACGATATCGGTGGCTACGCCTGGGACAATTCGGAGCTCTCGCCTGACCTGTTCTTCTGGCAGTACTTCCTCCGCACCGGTCGCGAGGACATTTACCGTTTTGCCGAGGCTCTTACACGACACACCGGCGAAGTGGACGTTTACCACATTGGTAACTGGAAGGGTCTTGGTACACGCCATGGTGTCCAGCACTTCAGCGACAGTGCCAAGCAAGCTCGTATCTCACAACCTCAGTACAGGAAGTACTTCTATTATCTATCCGGTGGTGATGAGCGTATCGGCGAGCTTTTCGAAGAGCTTCTTGATACCGATAAGACTTACGGTGTTCTTGATCCGCAGCGAAAGGTCCGAAAGGATGGCTGGGTGCCCACGCCAGACTCAACCGTCGCTTTCGGTCTAGGTACAGACTGGGGTGCTCTCGCTGGTGGCTGGCTAATTGACTGGGAGCGCCGCAGTCCTCGCTGGGAAGAGTCCAAGGAAAAGCTCATCAGCACAGCCAAGAGTATCGCCAACCTCAAGTATGGCTTCGTCACGGGCAATGGACTCTACAGTCTCCAGAATTGGACTCTTGGTCCTCCTCCTGCCGACCCTGACAACAAGGGTCACGTCGATGTCTCCCATCTTGCCGCTGTCTTTGGTCTGCCAGAGGTCGTCTCCGAACTGATCGAGTATGCCGGTGATGAACTACCCAAAGAGTTCAAGAAAGCTTGGCTTGAATACTGTTACTACTTCGAAGCAACACCCGCTGAGCAAGCGGCTCGCTATGGAAAGGACTTTGGGAAGTTGAACTTGTACCAAGGTCACTCGCGTCTGACGGCTTATGCTGCCAACCAGCAGAAGAACGAGACAATGGCCAATATTGCGTGGGCCAAGTTCTTCAACAGCGATGGCTTCAAGGCACCCAACGCTACCTTCAAGACTACACCCATTCCTGATCACGAAGGTTTGATCCCCGGAAAGGAAGCACCGTGGGTTTCTACGAATGACGTTGCGCAGTATGGATTGGCTGTTATTCAGAACCTCGCCCTTGCTAGGGACGCTCTTGAGGACTACAAACCCAAGGCTTAGAGCCACATTTCGAAACTTTCTTTTGTCAAGACTAGTAACGGTCTATTTTTGTATCTTCCTGTCCTGTAAACATTCTTCCGTACATAGCTTTCTTTCAATTGAAGACAATTTCTCAAAAAGCTTAAATGCCAACATGACTCATCGCCTTCCATCAGTACGGCGAGCTTCGCACGAATCCTTCCTCGAATAAAATTACAAGGGATTCATAAACCCCAGAACAATGCTATATGCGTTATCGTCCTCGTATGGGGAACATATATCTTCCTGGATCCCACAGTCTCAAAGGAATAGGTCTTCTAGCTGGTATGGAAACCAACGCTTCTAACCTCCTCTATTAACAATCAGATACATTCCCGATAACACCTAGACGTGACTTACTAGTCGGGGTAGCTTTTTGGGCTTGTTGGCATCGCATCTGGTCTATCTGCAACCTCATCTGCGCAATATCCCGCTGCATCTCAGCATTCTTCAGTCTGAGATCAGCCTTCACAGCTTCCGTGTCGGCCATAATTCTTCGAAGCTCCTGCTTCATCTCCATCGAGTAGACGTAAACATATTCGATCTTTTGCGGGTATGTATTTGTAGGTTGGGACGATCGAGTGTAGTGTGTAGATGCTGGTATAGCCGTGTGAGGATGTGATGTGTGCCTTG
Organism: Fusarium camptoceras; assembly: GCA_004367475.1. Classification (NCBI taxonomy): domain Eukaryota; kingdom Fungi; phylum Ascomycota; class Sordariomycetes; order Hypocreales; family Nectriaceae; genus Fusarium; species Fusarium camptoceras. The sequence continues at coordinate 57,669 of QGED01000228.1, read as the reverse complement.
CGCTAGTGAATTCTGGATGTAGGCTACGACCGTTCACCAGGCTGGAAGATGTCCGCGATCCTGATACCATGCGGGTCATGGTTTCGATGCGTCGCCAATTTGTTTTGAGATGAGATGATTGAGCTGTTAGTGGGAATGTGAGAGGCCGGGTACGCCCGTTGATCTGGACTGATGGTGGTCGCCATCCTGGGACCTTGCTGGTCATGCTTTCAGTACAGCGTGGGTAATTCATTGTGAGTGAGGTACGATGTTGTATTGGTTGATGGAAGTGTGCGATGGATGGGAATGATTCCACCGGTAGGCAAGGTATTTATAGAATGGAAATGTCAATGGAAACAGTATAAAACGCAGGAACTGCCTAAAAGGAATTTCACTTTAGTCTATGCAGCCAGAAGGAAGCTTGTTTGTTCATAGATTTCTTTTTTTAAATACAAAAACTCTCCCTGTCCCTGGTTAAGAAAACCTTGTTTATGTTCATTCCGACCTTGTTGGGAATCTAAACACTCCGGCATTGTAGCCCAGAAAAGATCAGGGTCTGCCGTATCTCCACAAGGTAATTACAGGTGCAAAGTTGAAAATGTCAACCCTCTTTAAGCATTAATCGGCGGATCGATGGGCAACCACTTGCTGAAGAACTTTCGCCACGCTGTCGACGGGTCAGAAGTGAATCATGCTAATGAAGAAGTTCTGTACTTACCCTGCTTTCGCAGATGCTTGACTCGGCCATCCAGCTCGTCCTGTATCACCCATAGACGGAACAGCTGCCTCTGCTTGTCACCCAGGGACTTCTCTACTTGGTCAAGATCTGGCACTTCCTTCTCAGCAACCGACGTCTCCCAATATGTACGTTGACGGAGAAGGACTTCTTGCTCTGCTTGGAGCTTATCAATTTGTTCCCTGACTCTTTCCCGCTGGAGCTTGATCTCGGTCCTCATCGTGCCAAAAGGGGCTTTCGGTGGTCGGCTTTTGTGCTGTTCGGGGGTGAACCTGTCTTCGGTGAACTTGTCGTAGCCGATATACTTGAGGCACCAGGTTCTATCACTGAGGTGATCAAGTCCCATTTTGGAGAGGTATCTTGGACAGAGAAAGACCTTTCCGTTCTCAGCGTAGGTTTCAAGCACACTCTTGGTCGACGGATAGCGATGTTCTGTCTGGATCTTGCAGTGACGGCAAGCAATCCCGTTTGGCACGGGCTCAACACTGACGTAGGTGTCGACTCGCCAGCCGTGGGGTTGCCCGAGCTGTATGATTTGGAGTCTCTTGGTCGGTGTCATTGTGAATGATGTCAAATGTCAAGATTGGAGATTGTTATTGTGTGTCTGTGGTTTAATTTAAAGGATGAGTGACGATTCTAAGATGAAAGAGGGGAAATTCTTTATTTAAGCACATCTTCACGAGCCTTCTGAACTGTGATGTCCAAATTGCAAGCCTCGAAGAACACTTGTTGCATATTCCGTGGTAGCTTTCACCTTGGCAGAAGTATATTAACTGGATAGCCCAATAATCGAGCACGCCACTGAAGTCAGAAGCTGTCACGAGAAGAACAGGGAAATCTTTAAAATCGCGGGCTCCAATCGATTGAAAACGTAAAGGGAAGCTCTAGGGAACGCTTGTGCTTCACCATAAGCAATGCGGTCATGGTATTTTCAGATGTGTCACCAACAAACCCTAAATAATTTCCCCTCAATAAACTTTTAAGATCTCTGCAGAATTCCCAACATGCGTGATTGGATGGCGGATTAGATTCGCGCAAAGCAAAGGAACAAGAACAATCTTGACACAGCAAGTGCTTTCGAAAAAGAACATCTCTCAGCTTCACGTTGCATTACTCTTCTCACGATTCCGGTAGTCAACAAGCCAAAGTTTCGTTCAACACGATTTCATTATTGTAGTCTATCTCTGTAACATCATATCTCTTCTAAAGCTTCTTAAGCCTTCATGATCTCAGAAAGACGAACGACGCTGGTGCTGACAGTGTTGTTACCGCCAGCAGGGGGCAAGATGCCGGCACCCATAATCATGAGCAGATCAGGGTCCTTCTTGAATGTCAGGAGAGAGCGTGTGTACGCGATAGGCTGGGGGACATCCCACTGCTTCCAAGCAGAAGCATCGCCAAGGGCCTGGTTGGTGAAGATCTCACGCATAGTGCCAGAGCTGACAACAATGGTACCGTTCTTTCCACCCCAGGGTGTCCAGATGACGTAAGGAGAGCCAGCAGGCTTGCCTCCTTTGTTGGAGATGATCTGGTGGTGCTCCTTGTTGATGAACTTCTGGGGGTCCTTGGAAAGACGGTAGTAGACGGGGAACCAGTAGTCGCTGCCGGCGGGAGGGTTGGGGCCACCGCCATACTCGTAAACGTACATGTACTCGCCGTTGGGAAGCTTGGCGACAGTAGGCATTCCTGGGCGGGCGTAGTAGTCGGCGTACTTGGTGTCGTCAACAGGCTTTGACCACTTCTTAAGGTCGGTGGTGGTCTGGTGACTAAGCTTCTGAGAGTGAGTGGCGTTCTCACGCTGGTCAGCATAGTAAATGATGAGCTTCTCCTTGTAGGTCAACAGGAAGGGCTCCCAGACGGGAGTAAGACTGATCATCCGTTAGTTCTACGACATTGCCATTTTCTGATGTTTTACTTACCCAGGGTTGGGCAGAGCTTCGCCACCAAGAGCAACATGGCTGACGAATTCCCAAGTGTATCCCTTATCGCGACTAGCGTAGACCTCAATTTGAGTCTGGCTCAGATCGGAGGGAATGCTGCTGCCAGCAATCAAAACGGTACCCTTGGGGTACTTGCCGAAGGCACGAGGAAGCTCATAGAGCTGAGGCTGGTATCGCAGACCCCAGTTGTTCTGAGTGTCCTTGACCTTAGAAATCTCCTTCCAAGTCTTTCCACCGTTGGTGCTCTTCACAATGGGGAACCAAACGTTGGGAGGCTCGGGGGAATAGTTCTCCCAAGTGCCAAGAAGGGTACCATCAGATAGCTCAAGAGGACGAGCGTAGAGGACCTGAGGGTCACGGTAGTTGGTAGGAGGATCGAAGATCTCAACGTTGCTGAAGGTCTTTCCCTTGGGCGAAGGCTTCGCTGCCACGAAGGGCAGCAAGAGGGAGGCGATAGCGGCGAAACGCATGATGAGAGTTGTATGTGCTGATGCTGAAGCCGATGAGGATGATTAGTATGCGGCGAGAGTCGGCTGTTATATACTCGCCCAGCCTTCAACTTCCATCGCATAACAACGCCAGCCCCGCATATCATGTCATTTCACGTAGCATCGTCATCGCCGTTGAGTATACTAGTATAGTCGAGCATTCAACGCGGAGAAACTGGGCTCCAGAGTCTGGGGTCGCGTCGAAATTAATCTGGGGAATCTGGGGATTGATTGGAGCGCGAATCGAGTTGGCCGAAGACAAGAAGACGCGCTCCAATCAGCGCCGAAAGATCATCGGGGCAGATGCTGGGTTTCGTCGGTAGTCCAGCAAGGATTTGGATGTCCAGTCCGGGCGGGGAAGAAAAACGGTAAATCGTGATAGGAGCAAAAAGGTTTGGCAATTCGGTAACTAAGAGACCGAGATCAGCAGCTTGATCAGATAGGAAAACCGGTGGTTGAATATGGTCCTTGTCGGCGATACATGGCGGAATTGGACCCTTGTCAACTTTCGGTAGCCTCGGCTTGAGACAGCAAATAAGGTTTTGACGGTGAGGCTCATCAGGCACGAGACTTTATTTTCAAGGGTCAAGGGCTCTGAGTGTGCTGCAATGAGGTAGTATTATTCTATAGCTTAACCAAACAATTGGGTATTGCATCGCTGACATATCCGAACCAAACAAACACAAGCGCGTAACTCGACTCATCAACCCCCAAAGATTTCCCAATTAAAGCCTGTCAGTGACAGGTAAGTTAGGCTAATACTTGCTCAACTCGTATGAACTCTTCTGTCGAAGCATTTTGCCCTTCCAGAAGAACAGCCACGGAACGGGAATGAACGCCAGGCTAATAAACGCAAACACGCTACCAGCCCAATTGATACCCATCTCCTGATACATCTGAAAGACGAAATTAGGAAACGCAGCACCGAGGGCAAAGCGGAAAATTCCGTTGGCCGCGACAGCTGAAGACAGGTCTGCGGGCTTGAATGCGCTGGCCAAATAAGCTAGACACGATAGGAAGCTGGCCATCGTTCCCCACGCAAAAGGGACTCCGGCCATGACAGGGACGATCCAATGTACCGATGGATCAGGGGCCCATGCATACCACTATTTCCAGTTAGTCTAGCGGATCATCTGAGGTGTCTGGGGAGGACCTACGAATAATCCGATTGGGACGAGTATACTTCCCACCAAAGCTGCATATAGACGATGCTCTGGCGGTACTCTGTCGCCGGTTCTAGCTACTTGCTTCTGATAAATCGTTGCGTCGAAGACTGCGAATGTCACAAGGCCCAAAAGGATACCTAGAGAGGTTAGCGGCGCCTAAAAGAAATGAGATGTCGGGTTGACTTACCGACGATGAGACCGATGTAGCAAAGGCCTGTTTGTCGAGCATCAAATTGGTAGACGGTGGAGTAGACATAGGTGTAAGAGCCAAAGAACGAGAAGATCATGGCGAATGAGAAACCCGTGTAGAGACCAAGAACCAGTGACACAGGCTGTACACAATAGTTAGTACGCATCAACAAAAATAGTGGGAAGTAGATAGACATACCTCGAAGATACACATATGCCATGGCTTGAGCATAGCCCTTCCAATCTTTCGCAACTCTTGACTAAAACCTTGGCCCTGAGGATAGCTGCCGCGTCTCTTAGCCCGCGCGGCAAGGATCTGCTTCTTAGACGTCTCCGAAGAGAAGAAGATAGCGATAGCAACTGGAGTCAGGATGCAAAGAACGACCCAGATCCCCCATTTCCAATCACCATCATATTGTTCAATAGCATATGAGCCGATCAGTGGACCCATACTGGGACCAAGGAAGGGTGCAAGCAAGTATGCAACACCAACACGACTGACTTGACTTGGTGGCCAGAGATCAGCCATGGTTCCAGCTCCCACGGCCATGACTCCGCTTCCTCCCAGTGATGCAAAGAATCTGAAGATGACGAGAACTGCAAAGTTGTCTGATGCTACGGCAATGGCGTTGCAGATTATTAGGATTATTATGTTGACTTTGTATACGACGAGACGGCCGTGGAGATCGGAGATGGGAGCAGCGATGCAAGGACCGAAAACGAAGCCGATGGTATATAGTGTAATGGGGAGTAGTGCGATGTTTCGGCTTGTCTCACCGAACTGTTCCATAATTCCTGGTAGACCTGCGACCAGCGTCGAGATACCTGTTGTTCTTCATAAATGTCAGTAGGTATCTCCCATGTAATCATGATTGTACATACAAGCCGAATGTGTATATCGCCGGTATAGCAGTATGAATAATTCTTTTCCACAAAGCCCAGTTCATAGGGTTCTCGGGGTCTTTCTCTCCGTCCCAGTCTAGCTCTTTCGTCGGACGACCGTCCATCGAGCCCCGCGGTGTAGAACCCTTCTCAATCTGAGTAGATCGGTTCGACTCGAACGAATGTCCTTCATATTGCGTAGCGCCACTATACCGCGTGTAGTCAGGGAATCCAGGGAACCCAGGGTTTCCTGGATACCCTTCCTGTCCCGGTTGAGGACCCCTCATGAGTCCATGAGATTCAGACATGATGTAGAATATGGCGCTTGTGAAAAGACTAATGAATCGATGGTCTGAAACATAGATCTAAGATTGATAGACGCGATACATATATACAAACTCTGTGTTACCGCCTTGGTCGCGAATCGTCAAGCGAGATGGTGTGTTGTCTATTACCACTACGTCAGACTAAGCTGCAATGGTTGCCAACGATGCCCACTGTCAGCTTACACAAGGGTCCTGAGCCTCTTGGCTAAGTGGATGCCGATGGTGCTTGGAATCATAGCCTTGCTGGGGCTTAGTTAGCATCGTCTGGAATCAATGATTATCTGATCCGCTAGACTGGATAAGGGTCTGACAAAGATCAGATGAATATTTGGAAGATTTAGCATTCCAAACAAGGTGATAATACTCGAGTTAGGCGTCTGGAATTCTGTGTTGAGTTATTGAGAGCAATTCGCCATGGTGTCCCTTTTCGGATTACAACTCACCGTGATCGCCACAAGGGATTTCAAATCTCTCCGATTCCATGTAATCGCTATCAATGATCTGGGAATAACTTGAAACCGTGCCACGTCCATACTTGGCAATGATCGAATCTCACTGCAACGACGTCAGCGGAGATCAATCAGCGGTCTATACAGCCCCAATCTGACAGATAAGCGCTACCCGCACGATAAAAACCCAACGTTCTTGCATATCCACAGTGATCGATGTTTTTATTACTCTAATTGGGTCTTACGCGCCGCCATGATATAACGCAGCTCAGCCTCCCTGTTTCTCGCCAGTCTCCCTCAAAGATTTCCGAGACCTGTCAACTACGCCATTAATCGTCCCATCTATTTCCCCATATGTTTACATCGGTCAATTCCAAGCCCCTTCTTACATGTAAAGGCTACATGATGAAGTCCCCATTTACAGGCCGTCTTCTCATGGTGACTCAGCCGCTAGTGGATCGGCAACACCGAAGGTCATCATCGTCGCCAGCTGGACCAATGTGCTTGATGGCCACATTGCCAAATGTGTCGCTTAGCATAAGCGACCATACCCGACTCTATAGATTCTGCTAGCTCAGAGCTATAAGGGGACCTTTTGTTCCCAGAGACTCCTGCACGTGTTTGGAAGCGGATGGTGTCTGTAATCAGGGCTTCGGTCCCGACTTTGACTGCGGAACCGATTATTTTGACGCACAGTTTTGCTAACGGCGGCTGATATTCTGTCTCAGCATCCCGTTGTTAGTATGCTGTTTCTGCTCGTGGCGACGGGGACCCTTATGGTCCGAAGCATGCAATGGTGTTTTACTCAGCACTTAGTGCTCACCAGGTTTCTACCACATATGTTGTCTTCGGCTTCTCGACCACTCAGCACCTTCTTCATCTGCCGGTTGTTTATATCCTTGCTATTTTCCGACGTATAAGCTTTTGCTTTCAGCTGATTTTGAAGCTCGGCTGCTCAAGCGGCGGAGTTGAGTTGTGATGTCCGACGGAATTTCCATGATTCAACACATTGTCCATGGTGGAAAGGTTTCGGGGGCTGTCCAAAGAATTTGGAATTCTTCTTGATCATATTCTTTCTAAAGACGATTATTCTTTGTACTAAAGAATTCCTTCTCTCATTCCTGATACTGCCATGGCCAAACGATCCACGGCTTCGAGACACTGACGAAGATACTTGTTGTTACAGTTCCTATGTCTCCGCTTCTTGAGTCTTGTCAATCGCAGACGCTCACAATGTACTCTCCTGGTTCTTTTCACGCATTGTACGGTCGCACTCGGCAAATCAGCTTTGTTCTGGATATGGAATATCCAACTATGCAATCGTATGATAGGATCCTTGACCACGTTATCCACTGTCAACACAACCAACATGCAGATAGCAACAAGGGTAAAAAGCATGATAAAACAGACATGATCTGTTTATTGAGAGGAAGCAATTTTTTTATTTCACCCATCACTCTTCACGTTCGATTATCGCCGGGTTAAAATGAGTGAGCCGACTCTCAATCGCGAAAATATTATCTTGCCGGATGAAGAGGTTTGTTTGTTCGATATGTCTCATCGTTGCATCAACTGACACACATCTAGTTTGAAGACGACCACGACTCTTCAATTGGTTCTGTGCGTTACTTAGGTGGATTATCTTCACACGCCACGCTAATATTGACCGTGTTCTCAGATCAATGCATCAACATCCGAAAGCTTGAGAAGCTCTATCCTGGACTATCGCAGAGAGAATGGCCGGACTTACCATCGGTACAAGGACGGAAGTCAGCGTTCCTATCTTCTATACTTGTTTCACAGGCGCTGATCGTAACAGAATACAACCTCCCCAACGATGACATCGAGAAACAGAGATTAGGTATGGATATCCCCTTCCAGGCTTCCCGGCTGCTGATGCCTTGCAATTAGATCTCCAGCATAACTTGTTCATTTTGACTCTCGATAATAGGCTGGGCTTGGCGCCGCCGAATGATCCTGATTCCAAGGTCAGACGCGTACTTGATGTAGGTACGGGCACTGGAATATGGGCGATTGACTTCGCCGACGAACATCCTGATGCAAAGGTCATCGGAGTCGACCTCTCTCCTATACAGCCTGGCTTGTACGATCGTAGCGCCATGTCATTCATCATCCCTCCGGCTGACCATGCTGAATAGTGTACCTCCTAATGTGGAGTTCTTTGTTGATGACATCGAGGAGCCTTGGGCTTTCTCTGAGCCCTTTGACTATGTACACAGTCGAATGATGACATTCAGTATCAGAAGCTGGCCCGAGCTGGCTGGTAACATTTACAAGTACGGCCACTAGTCATACAAGGAGCATCCATCTCATAATGATAGGAATCTTGTCCCTGGGGGTTATGTAGAGCTTCTCGAAGTCGACCTCTTCGCCAGCTCCTATGACAACACTCTGACCCAGGACAGCGATCTTTCCAAGCTTCTCCGCCTTCTTGATGAAGCTTCAACCGAGATCGGTCGTCCCTTCCAGGATAACAAGAAGAACAAAGGTATCCTGCAGGATGCCGGGTTTGTGGATATCGTTGAGACAGTTTTGAAGTGGCCCAACAACTCGTGGCCGAAAGACAAAAAGCACAAAGAGATTGGTCAGTGGAATAACATGAATATGGATCACTTTAAAGGACTTGAGGCTATCTCCATGGCTGTTTTGACTCGAGTGCTTGGTTGGAGCTTAGAGGAGGTGACGGCCTTTTTGGCTAAAGTTAGGAAGGATCTTGGTAACAAAACGATTCATGCTTACTGGCCTGTGTAAGTCGTATAGCTTTCTTGAAAGTGTATTGAGCTAACATGTCTAGATACTCGACATACGGTAGGAAACCCTTGAAGTGAAGCTCAATTTCACTAAGGTTCCTTGGTAGGGGTGCGATGGAAAGGACTAGTTGGATTAGGACCACAACAGTACATCTTTGCAATACTAGGACTGGAGGTTTCCTCCATACCAGTAGCCACATGTGCCAAGACCAGCTCACAAGGGTTTTCTGCCCCAAATGAAACGCATCGGAAAGTATGCTCCGGTGTTGACCAACTCCACCTTCAGATCTTGTACTAGTGAATCCAGTCGCCCATCTGACAACGGCTTCAAAGATGGGCCCAGTACTACACTCGATCAGCATGTTGATCCCCTTAGACTCCAGGTCAGACTTACATTTAGCACCAGCTGCAAATCCTTTCGCGATGATAAGATCTGCTTCGATCCCCAGACGGCCAAGCTCAGCGTCTGAGTTGCGCTTCCCAACAGCACGCATTGCCGTCCTTTCTTCAACCTTTTCAAGCCCGGCTTCTTCCAACCAACCTTTCATCTTCGGCGCTTCTTGAGGGTCCAGTCCAGAGGCTTGGCACACTGCTCGAATGCAAGCGAACATGTCGTGATAACGAGGATTCTCCTCTTCTGAAGTAGGGCAAACGCGATCGCAGTCGCCAATTTGGATCCAACCGCCCGGTTTGAGAAGCTCAATGTGCCTATTGACTGCAGCGCGTTGTGCCTCGCCGGAACCGGCGGCTATGAGAACCATGCGAAGGTTTATGAGATCGAAGTGGTTTTGCATTTCTTGAGGTTGCAGATCCTGGATTTTCAGCTGCACGAACTTGATGCCTCTCTCTGGTGCAGTTGGGAAGAAAGCCGGATTGATATCCGTACCGAGAAACTTGTGCTCGCCTTGTACTGGTGAGGCCATAGACGATTGCACCTCGCGCATCCAGAGACCATCTGCAGTTCCGACATCAAGAATGGCTCGGGGCTCGCTGGCAAAGTCAACTGGCGCAAATACCAAGGTCCCGCCCGTCGCTTGCTTGAAACCGAAGTGATGTATGGTCAGTCGACCTATATCGCTGCTCACATCTTTATCTCGGGCTTGGCGATACCACTCAGGTGTTGAGTACACTGCGTCCGTCATTTTTCAACTTTTGCGTCGAGGTATTGATGAGATGTTGATGCGGGGAAGCTGACTCTTGGATAGATGGGTAAACAAATCGGACTTTGTTTATCCTTGCCGGATCTTGCTTATCAGGCCCAGATCCTTCGGAAAGGCACTGTCTGTAACGGATGCAAAGCACTTGATGGAACGTACGGCTGTGCCGTCAGAGTCTTTTGTTTGCAGATTATACATTATAAATTATTGTCAAAAGCTCTATCTAGTACTATATGGTCTACATTGCTCTCTTGGCTAAGTGAATCATTAAGCGAATGAGCCATCTCATTTCCATCCCAGTATCATTCGTCCATCAACCCATCCGAGCGTCCCCTAAAGAAAGAGAAGAGCAATCGCCATGAATAGGGCAAGACCATCCATTGCAGGCTGCAGCGCTGCCACACCATCTGTGACAGGAACAGAACTTCCAGTAGCTGACGCCTCGGCGGTTTCTTCCGCATTCTTGTCCGCTGTCTTGGTACTTTCCGTTTCTATCGTTTCTGTCGCCGTGGAAGAGGTCTCTGAAGCAGCATTGGTAGCAGTAGTCTTTGCTGATACCGCTGAGGAAGTAATCTCCAATTTGATACCGCAAGCTTTCTCAACATCAAGGGTGAAGTCAAGATTTCTAGCTATACACCCATCATGATGGCGCTCAATAGATCCTACGCGCAATTTTTAGTTTCTTTAACCCAGACAGAGATCATGTACTCACTGGTCAACACGATGGGCTCGCAATTCTTGGCTATACAGCAATAGTAGGCCTCGCGATATTTCTTTTCGGTACAATGGCAGGCTGGATTGTCGGTACATGAACCACCAGGAAACGACTCAAAAAAGCAATCATTCTGCAGAACAGATCAGCCAGATATCCTCAAATCTTGGTTGAAATTGCTTACGTCGCAGTTTGATCTGCGGAGTTCAGCTGCCTCATCGAATTCAGGACCAGCGGCAGCAAGGCCAGCGGCCAGCATGCTAGCGAGCATTACAGAGTTGTTGAAGCGAACCATTATGAATATCTTTTAACGAATGACTAGAACGAGTGTGTTCAACGAGTGACTTTTGATATCTATACTTTTCTATACAAAAAGGGGGTTCCTTAGGTTTTGATGAACCCTCAATTTACGCGCCGCACAAATTCATGCAAACCGCGTCCGCTGCGCCTTGGCAAACATTCCAGACGCTTGTCTGGATCAGGAAGCTGGCCAAGGAGAATAGTGGGGTCAGAACGAATGGGAAACGAGAAGCGAGTCTCGAGGTCAGACAGATTCCCCGTCTCTGGAATGAGCCGGATATTTAGAGGTCACCTGGAAGAATACGAGGTGACTCACATTATGAAGCATTGGAAAAGTTGTGATGTGTGCAAAAATGGTGTTTAGGCCGGGATTCTTGGGTTTCAAAGTATGAGCGGTGTAGGCCACAAGAAGAACCTAGTTCTGGTTGTTGTATTCATGTCACCGAAGCAATTCAGTTGGAAATGTGATGGCTGTTTCACCCTTCATCGTCGATGAGCTCACTGACTGTTATCTGGTACTGCGATGTGCAGATTTCACTTAACATCGGCCCAACGTGAATTTTGTTTTTGTATATGCAGCTTCTGTTGGGCAAGATCGCTGATCATTCACATGTCTCTAGGGTAGCTAACCGTCTTTTGCTCCAGAGTGCCGGAGTGGAGAAGATACTGCGTGTAACTGGCTCTCTAGGTTTTGGAGTTTCGGCAGAAGTTTTTCAAGATCAAAGCGGAAATGGAAGTCTGCCTAGTGATCCCACAGGATTCATTGTGACGCCAGCTCAAAGGATGATCCCAGAGATGCTGGATGTGATCAACCGACAGACGGAACCTGTAGAAGCCGGTCACCGACTTCTTATCTTATCTAAACGATTAAAGTGGAGCACCAAATGCTTGAGCGCAACCTCAAATATCAGTCTAACTGTTTCCAGCATGCGATTCGACCAGGGGGGAACATGCCGAAATAACCGTGATCGTCACCAATTCCAAGCCACAGTCGAATGCAAGCACGGTTTTTGGCAAACCATTCGAAGTTTAACATGTCGATCAGACATAGCCATGGAGGCCGTAACTAGAGCAGCTGTTCAAACAGTTGCATTGAAGTCATCTCTTGTGAGATTGAAGATGGGGGAAGAAAATTTAGAAAGCGGACCTTTGCTGACAGAGATAAATAACCAATGAACGATGGGTAATTGCGAGGTAAAATGGGTCTGGAAATTAAGCTGAGGGTCGCCAAGCTCAATCTGACAGACAAGCAACCGAACAGCTCTGAGAGAGCTCCCTTTTTGACCAATGACAAGAGCCAAAATACGAGACTCGATCGTCGCTGCACCATCCGCAAGACCAATAGCTATTTCCAACGTATTGACGCATATTAGAAGCTCCCGTGCCTTATCACCTTAGCTAAGCCTTCAATCGTCAGCGTAGCACCAGAGTCTCAATGCTGATCTCCGTCCCTCTCCGGTCAAGCCGCGGACGAAACCGTTGCTGGGCTGTGCACGATTGGCCCCAGCCGCCAGATACCCATGTCTTCAAAGATGCGATTTGAGACGATCCCTCGAATCAACAACTCTTTGGAGGGTATTTTGGTCCCCACTGGCCCTGGTAGGGCTGACATGCTTGATGCACATTGTGCCCATGGCTGTGTTAATCGCGTTTAGACAACAAGTTTTGGGTTTCATTGTGCAGGGTCTGCCATGGAAGGAAGTGATCCTCTTTGTAGTTATATATCTGCCATTGTCGACACTCAATTACGAAAATTCTCTCCAGACCATTTCTCCATCTTCAAGCAATCCACAATCCATTCAATTGACCCCATCCTATCCATACCACAATGGGTATCTTTAGAGGCAACGATGAAGACGACACACCTGTCACCTGTCCTTCTCATTCACTAGCTCAAAGTACAAGAGACTCATCCACGATGTTTGACATGAACGCTAATGTGTAGCAGATGCCAAGCAAAACTTTGTCGGCAACCTTAGCTTTTACGAGCTGAGCATGATCATTGCTGGTTCATGCTCCGCTCTTTCCATGATCGTCATGTTTATCACCAAACAAATGCACGCAACACACCTGTCAAACCCCTCAGAGCAGGTCAAGTAAGTCATTCATCCCCAGCACCAAATCATTCAGCGCTAACAATTATCAAGGATTATGCGAGTCGGCAACCTCATCTCAGCATTCGCTGTCATCTGCTTCCTCTCTGTCTGCTTCCCCTCAGCTGAAGTCTACATCCAGCCCTGGCTCCACGTCTTTGAAGGTTTTGCCCTCGGATCCTTTTTCTTGCTGCTCTGCGACTACGTTTCTCCCCATCGCGACCAGCGCGATGTCTTTTTCGCAACTAAGAAGAAGAATGGCATGAAGTGGTTCAAGACTCGCTGGGTCATGATCTTCCAGATGCCTGTTGTTGCCATTGCTGTCGCCATTGCCACCGATATCACTGAAGCCGCTGGCGTCTTCTGCGCGGAGAGCAACTCACGAGAGTTCGCTAACATTTACCTGCGCGTCATCATGACTATCTCACTTATCGTCTCCGTCGCTTCGATTCTCCAGATGTACATGCTTCTCAAGAAGGATCTTGCGCACCACAGCCCAATGCTGAAGCTCACTGCGTTCAAGATCGTTGTCGGTTTGACCTTTCTCCAAGAGGTAAGCAATCCCAGACGAACAACTGCATCGAACACACGACTAACAGTCTCAGATTATCTTTTGGATTCTTGACGATCAAGGTATTCTCGAACCCACAGACCAACTCACCTACGCCGACGTTCACGTCGGCATCCCCAACTTGGTCACATGTTGTTTGATGGTTCCCCTATCATTCTTCTTTATGATCGCATACCCTTGGAAGGTGTACGTCCACGGCTACGGTCGCGGCACTTTCGCCAAGTTGGAAGCAGCCAACGGACACGAGCAATCTTACCAGGGTGGTCCCTTTGGTATCTATGCTTGGCTCGCCATGCTTAACCCTTCCGACTCATTGAAGGCGATCTTGTTTATCTTCCAGCGCAGCAAGAGGGATGCGGCTCCTGGAACACCTGTCGCGATGACCGGATACAACTCTGATGATGCATTGATGTCGCATCCTTACAATGCGCAGTCGTACTCCAACCCGAACACAAACCAGGAACCTAGACAGATGGTGTAATCATGAAATGATTGGTATAGGCAGAGGTTAATGATCGATTCCGAGTAGATAGATTGGTATACGAAGTTTAGATGATAAATACATGTTCAATATCCACCCCCAAAGTGTCGCTTTCTTCCTCGAAGTCTCACAGAGATTTGCCGGAATTGACAATTTTGCTCAACGAACAAAAAATGCTAGCGTAGAACGTAGTGCGCAATTTGCAGTTCGTCTTCAACAATAAGTACTCGCCTCAATGGCTCAGTGGTAGAGCGTGTCACTAGTAATGACAAGGTCCACGGTTCGATCCCGTGTTGAGGCAAGCGTATGAAGAATCATCAACGGTTCATCAGCCCCTTCTTTTTTGCTTTTTGTGCCAATTATCTCCCTAGACAACTTGTGCTTTTGCTCCTAAGCTCACACTAAACCAGAAAAAGTCGCCCTGATCACCAGTCATACCTTGGTTAAAAGAGTATACCACCTGACTCCCATATACATATCATGGAGATTAGAGCACCCATCACCATCCCATTTCGCCCACGAAGTTGTTCCAGTATCTTGGTCAAAAAGACACCACTTTCCTCGCCGCGCTTCGCATTTCACCCCTCGACTTTCTAGTCCATCTAGAAGTCTGTCTGCGGGCGTTTCTCCCGACAGTCCCCTGCGAAGACGAGATCTGACAATGAACCCATACAGGTACACTTGCTTCAAGCTAGGAAGCGCTGTATCGCTGCAGATCATGCTTCTAAATGCTTTAACAAGAGCATTGTTGCCTGCGCCCGTGACACCAGTGTTGAGAAACTCTTCCTCTGAGAACCCTTCGTTCTCTTCCACGCCTGCACCTGGTCTTTGATCCAAGATCAGGGTCTCCAGTGTCTGGCTGGAAGCCAATATGATACCTTTCCAAGACTTCAGACTCTCCTGTTCGGCTTGTTTTGACCAAAAGTTCATCTGGTTGAAGTAATCGCCTCGACTGTTGCACGGTTGACATAAATACAGATGCTTCAGTCTTGGAAATGATGTGCAATGCCCAGACAGAAAGCCACCTAATGGTCGAGGAATAACCCCGCCGAGGCTAGTTCGACCTTCCGTGCGATTTGCGTTGTCGTCTAGATCTATGCCAGAATTGATTGACATAGGATCTTTTAGCATCCCGAGCTCGAGACGTTCCAGAGTTGGACTGGACCGAAGGACGTATGTTGCAACCTCTCGAGGTATGTAGACAAAAAGCTTTGCGAAGGCAAGACTGGCCAGAGGAGGCGCGCCAAGCAGATGAGAGCAAGAGCTGTCGTCATGAGAAGTACTCGATCCACCATGGAGCTCCAGGGTTCTGAGGTTTGTGAAGTACGGGAGGAAACACCATGTCGATACTGCATTCTCGAAGGTTCTTCCATCGCTACCCCAGCTGGGCTCTATGACAGTACAGAGACTTCTCACTCGACTCGCAAGCTGTCTCAGTCGAGCTCGGTCATGGTGATGGAGATTCTGCAGCAACGTAAAGAACTTTTCTGCTCTTTTGCAGATATCACTCTGCCAACCATCTCTTGTCGAACTGTTATACGGCCTTCTAGTTGTTCTCCAAGGCGGTGGCTCACTGACCTCCGCGCTCGACTCATGGTATCCTTTCTCATGAAACTCGATATCAGACCATAAGCAAGTGCCCGCTATAGACCCCAGCTTTCGACATGCGTAGCTGAGGCGACATAGCTCTTGTGTTGAGCAGTCGCGCAAGATTTGGAAGATAATCTCGTTAGGCAGAGAGTTGAGAGAAGCCATTTTGAAACAGAAATAATTGATGCTATCATAGGAAGCAAATCTGACTGTTGTAATGGGAAGTCAGTGGCTTAAGAGCTGAGACTGGACCACCAATCCTACGTAAGCAGTGAGCTTCGGGTCATCTCATGTCAGCATCGTAGGACCATTCCCAGTTTTGGGCTGGGCTGACGATTATTATGGCCATTCACAGAACCAGACGTGGTATGGTTCACCATGGTGGTTTTAATTTGGGTATATTGTTGCGCTCTCTAGAAGCTTGGCCCGGGATGGAGGCGCGGTTTAGCTTCATGAAGTTTTGAGCCAGCGACTATTGGCCCCTGAGGATCTCATATTGAAGTAGTGAGATCTGACCTGATATAATTGAATCGTAAATGTCAATTGGAAAGCGATTGCGAGATTGGGGTAGCTAGACAAAGTCGTCAGAGTAGAGTACAGTCCTGAGACGAGAGCCTTTGAACGACATACTCAGCACGTTGATACGAAAAGGCTTTTGTCGCTAAATGACGACTAACCGCATAGAGCTGTATGTAAACTGATTAGATAAAATTATTGAAGGACGGGTCGCACCCGGGCTGGTGTTCGAGAAAGTCGGATGCCTTCCGGCCGGCCAACAAAGCAGCCATCGGCCGATCACACCGAACCCCACACCGGGACTTATGATCCGACAACAATCCTGTCGCCGACACCGAAACAAAAAGCAAGAGAAGTCGCTCTGCGAGTCCGATCAACTTTACTAGCTCTCATCACTGCAAGCCAACATTTCCCCCACACCCAACACAAGCATGCGTCTCCAACAGTACTCGGCATTCGGCGCGGCACAGTATATCCCGCCCGACCCCATCTTTGAAGTCACGAAGCGTTTCAATGCAGACCAAGACCCCCACAAGGTGAATCTCGGTCAAGGTACATACCGAGATGAGAATGCCAAGCCATGGGTTCTCCCGTCTGTGAGGGAGGCTGAGAAATTGGTCATCAATCCTGGACATGAATATCTGCCTATCGAGGGTTTGCAGAGCTTTCGCGATGAGGCGAGTAAGCTGCTGTTCCATGATACTAGCGCCTACAAAGAGAGCAGAGTAAGTTTGAAATGTCCGACGTCTAAACAAGCGGACTGGCTGATGTCGCGAAGATAGCAACATGCCAATCCATCTCTGGAACAGGGTCATTGCTCCTAGCTGGTCTTGTTCTTCGCAAGGCAAATTCGGGAATTGAGAATATCATCATTACTGATCCAACTTGGTCGAACCACGATTTGCTCTTCAAAGAGATTGGCTTCAATGTTGTCAAAGCGCCTTACTACAAGGATCGAGCCTTTGACTTTGATGGCTACATGCAAACTCTCAAAGCAGCCGATAAGCGTTCGGCGGTTGTTCTCCACGCATGTGCCCACAACCCAACGGGTTGCGATCCGACTCGTGGTCAATGGAAGCAAATTGCTGCTTTGATCAAAGAAAACGAGATATTTCCCATCATCGACTCGGCTTATCTTGGCTTTAACTCGGGTAATTACGACGAAGATGCCTGGGCCATTAAGTATCTTATCGAAGAGCTCGGTCTCGAAGCTGCAATCTGCATGTCTTTCGCCAAGAACATGGGTTTATACGGTGAACGCGTCGGTCTAACAGCGATCGTGACAAACTCTCAAGAGGCAAAGCGCACAGTCTTCTCGCTTCTCCAGAACGCTCAAAGACAAACTGTTTCAAACCCACCTGTATATGGTGCTCGAATCGCTGCTACTGTTCTCAGCAATCCTGAAACGATGGAGCAGTGGAAGCAGGATCTGGTGACTATGTCATCAAGGATCAGATCGATGAGAAAGAAACTTTACGATGGGCTAGTGAGACTTGAGACGCCGGGAGACTGGTCGCATATTGTGAATCAGACTGGTATGTTTGGGTATACTGGGATTAGCAAAGCCCAAATCGAACGTCTTGAAGGTCAGTAAGATACCATATTTGCCAGCACTGATGCTAACAAAATCACAGAGAAATACCATATTTACATGGCGGATACTTCAAGGATTAGTTTAGCTGGTTTGAACGAGCACAATGTTGAGTACGTAGCCAAGGCATTGGATGAAGTGGTTAGAAGTGTTTAGTCGTAGGGTGACAGAGACAGAAAATGAAATGAATCTACAGACGATTGAATCACTAGCGAGAGGGCTGGCACGCTGTAAGTGATTATTTCTCGAGAATCATGGATACTATGACTTAGTGCATGTATAATCTTGTGAAACCAAGCGGATTTTTGGAAGCCATGCACACCGATGGAGACGTGACTGCCAGACCAGGTCGATCTCGGCTGTATCTTTGAGCTTGTGACTTGATGTTCTGATTGCGACGTATCAGCTGTTTGAATGTCCACTTTGTGATTGGCTTCTTCGGTATCACCGTAAAGGTACCAGGGCTTCTAAACAAGACTCGGCTGAACTTGCCCTCGATCGATGAAGGGAGGTAGATCTAGATCCCCTAGGGAAGAAGATGCCATGTTCCACAGACGCGTGTCAATGACAAAAGACCATTACCATACAAAGACGCCTGTTTGTAGCCGCCCAACGCTACGCCACACAATCCCTTTCAGGACAAATCGATGCTTATCTTCATCCCCGATGATACTGCAGCTCGTCTCCAATATGCATGATGCTTCTAGCGCAAGGCAAGCAGCGGAAAGACGCCCAACCCCTGCCCTCGCTTCGAGAAGCCGATGCACGGCGCCGCCACCCAACTACCGTATCTAGTTTAACCTACCAGTGCAATTAAACGACATCGCACTAGAAGAAAACAACGGTGCCATTCCCGACTTAAGAGGAGGTCATGGCTTCGTGATAAGTCACGAATGTGGGGTTAAGTGACCATCGGGAAACCCTCCCGCTCTGGGGTTTGGGGTCTAGACTGATACCTAACTTACCTCAGACAAACAAAAGATGACGGTCTGATTGAGTTTGGTGATACCGTATCAAGCCATGTCCATGTGACCCCTTACCCCGCTCCCCGCGTTATCGTAGAACGAAAAAAGAGTGTCGGTTGGGGTGCCGGTGTAAGTTAGCCATCTGTGAGAGGGTAGACTGAAAGTCTAAAGGGACGGATGATAAGACTATCGTAGAATAAGAATGCCCCCCTCATTGTGAACTTCATCTGTCAACTCCTCATCTTCATAAACACCATCAATTGAACATTGGAATTACCACTTCTCTTACTACGCCTGACATGACAACCGCGCTTTCGGGCAACATCTCGACCAAGTCCCGGGCAGCCCGGAACTTGACTCTCACACTCGGACCTCGAGTGCGCAGGGACAGTACCGTTCCTCTTCTGCGATGTTCCTCTACGGCGGCCACCAATGCCGCTGCTGCGCTTGAAGCGACGCGCACCAACACACCAGTCGTGAAGGGCGCAGAGACACCTCTATCAGAGCTTCCTCCTCTGGTCCTCTACAGATCCCTCCTCATCAACGCCGTATCTTCAAGACCTTGGCTTCTCATTCCCTCTCTCCACATTCTGCAAAGACTGTCCCACGCCAGCAACCCATACCTTTTCAACGTCTCTCGCAACCCGCTACTCAAGTCTTTTTTGAAGCACAGCTTTTACAAACAATTCTGCGCCGGTGAGACGCCAGCTGAGACACAGGCTACCATGAAGTCACTGCAGGATATGGGATTCAAGGGCACAATCCTCACCTTTGCGAAGGAGACTGTGTTTGATTGCAAGACGGGCAAGGAGCAAGGTCTTGGAATTGAGACTTCGAAGGACAATGATTGTCAATGGTGTGAGAACATCGCAGCATGGAGAGATGGCACGTTGAAGACGGTTGAACTACTCCGCGAGGGAGACCAGTTGGCCACCAAGTCAGTCAAGATAACTTCATTTTACTGGTGTCATTGACTAACATCTTTTAGACTCACTGGCGCCGGACCCGGTGTCTGCGAAGCGCTTCACAACGACACCCAACTCCCCAAGCAATTCGTCGACGCATGCCACGAGATATCTCAAGCAGCCAAGGACCGGGGTGCATACATTCTTATTGACGCTGAATCCCAGCACTACCAATGGGGCATCTTCCGTCTTGGCATGCAGCTCCAAGAAAAGTTCAACACTGACGGCAACGTTGTTCTCTACAACACATACCAGGCCTACCTCAAGAGCACACAAGAAACTCTCAAGAGACATCTCCAGATTGCTGTTGACAAGGGTTTCACTCTCGGTGTCAAGGTCGTTCGCGGTGCTTACATGGCTTCCGACCCTCGCTCTCTCATTCACGACACAAAAGAGGACACAGACCAAAACTACGATCAAATCGCCCAAGGCGTACTCCGTCAAGAATTCCTTGGCTTCGGCGGCTCAAACGCCAAACCCTTCCCTTCAGCCCAACTCCTCCTCGCCAGCCACAACAAAGACTCTCTCGTCAAAGCGCACGAGATGCACCAACAGCGCACCAAGGCCTACCTCCCCACAGTCCCCGTCAAGTTTGCTCAATTGCACGGCATGTCCGATGAGGTCAGTTTTGGACTGCTCAAGCTGAAGGACGACAAGGGTGTTGCACCTGAAGTGTACAAGTGCACTACGTGGGGTACCCTGGGAGAGTGCATGGCTTATTTGACGAGACGCGCTATGGAGAACCGGGATGCCGCTTCTAGAACGTTGGATGAGTACACGGCGCTGAAGAATGAGGCTTGGAGACGGCTTGCTTTTTGGAAGGCCTAGGAAAAGTAATTGAATTGATAGTAATACTTGATAAGCTACTAAAATTGGAATATTGTTAAATTGTCACCCGTATTTTGACCTTGACTGCGATGAAATGTGTTATCTGACAATGTATGACTTCTGTTTAGTGGCCTGTAAAGCCAATTCCTTCACCGCATTCCAGTGATAACGCTATAATGTCTCAAATTTCCCCAATCACCAAACATGATGCTTCTGTAGCTCAAGTTTGCTAAGTAAGTGTCACAAGATCTTTCTGCCCTTGCTTAATTCTCGTGTCATATCTCACCTGCCTCCCAATGCACCTGTAGTGTAGGTTGATAGTGGCGCCGGTATCAATCCCGTAGTTCTACCCCGCGGAGGTTTTCTTCCCCACGTTTAGCGCTCCACACTAGACGACATCACCATCGGTAGCCCTCCCGTCGACCCCTCACAGAGATAACAAAGGACGGGACCGCATCTGCATTCTGCACGACTTGTCGACGTTTTTCCCTCCAAGGTTTGGTCTACTGTGTCACAAGGTCAATTTGTTTGTTCGCATGTTCTTTGGTCATCAATTGTTCTTATCTACCGACAAATAAGACCCGAACCATTCTGCCGTGTCAAACCGTATTACACTGCACCAAACAGCAAACGAAATCATGGCTCGCTTGACCAATGCCACACTCACCATCCTGGGAACAGGTTCGTTACTCCGACCAATCAATTGGACTGTTCCACTGACTGAGTGTTTACAGGAAACATTACAAAACCCATCGTGAAGAATTTGCTGCCTGCTATCAAGGATGGCAAGACAGATCTGCCCTTTACCAAGATCATCGCCTGTGTACGCTCAGAGGGTTCCGAGAAAAAGCTCAATGGGCAATTCTCAGAGTACAGCAGCATCTTAACCGTGTCGCGCGGCGAGAATGTCAAAGCTGTACAACAAGCCGATGTAATTATCCTGGGCGTTGACCCTGCTGATATCGAGAGTGTCCTCACTCAAGATGGCATTCGAGATGCTCTATCTGGAAAGCTCCTCATCAGTGTCGCCGCTGGTTGGACAAAGGAGAAGATCGAGTACACCATCTACGGTAGCGAGACCAACAAGGAAAACAGTTCTGGCCGGGCATGGGTCATACGCACACTGCCCAACATCGCATGCATGGTCTCAGAAGGCTTGATCGCCATCGAGAAGTCACCCTCAGAGCCTGAAGTTCCTAAGGAGCATCGCGACCTCACCAAAGCCCTTTTCACAACCATCGGTGAGACCGTTGAAGTGCCCCCACGTCTGATGAATGCCACTACAGCAGTCGGAGGTTCAACCCCTGCATTCTGGGCTGTCATCTGCGACGCCTTCATCGACGCGTCCGTAGCGGTAGGCGTTCCCCGCGCCGACGCCCAGACCATGATCTATCAGTCCATGAAGGGCTCAGCGGCTATGCTGCAGAGTGGATTGCAGCCAGGAGATCTGAGAGATCAGGGCACGTCGCCTGAAGGGTGCACTATTGGAGGAATCATGGTTCTGGAAGAGGCTGGCGTCAGGGGCCATCTTGGACGGGCACTAAGGGAGGCTGTCACTACGGCGCGGTTGATGGAGACCACCACTCATGTGAATGATACACGACCTACTTCATAGACTTAATCATGCACGGTAGAAGAAAAGAAGTATTCATTATGTACTGAGTAACCCGTGCGCCACCATCCTCATACAATCTACTTTGTCTGATCTACTCCACTAGCCGTTTTGATACACCCATACCTTGCCACTCCCTGCAGCCATCTCAGCCCTTATCCTTCCTAGAGTGCCCTTCTAAATCTTCTGGAACATGTTATGGAACCGAGACCGAGCCTCCATGTTAGCAACACACCCAACCCCAAACGCCGGAATAATCCTCAGCGACCGGAGTATAGTCGCCGAGAACAAGTCCCTTCGGATCTGCGCCGAACGCTCAACCCACGGTATCCCGCGTGGTCTGGCATACAAGTCCAGCCCCAACAGATGCACTGGTGTGGCAAAGAATTGCGAGAAGATAGGCACCGTTAACTGGGATATGACAGCCTTAGAGTGCGGACTCGACGACAGGCTATCTGGTATAAGAGCAGAGAGCCAAGGAGCCATGGTGAAAGAGCCAAAGATAGTAATGGCATCTCTTCCAAGAAACGCAAGTGTCGCAGCCCTGGGAACACCAGGCTTTGCAACAGGTGCAGTCTTCGGCGTTGGTGTAGAAGTCGCGCTGAACATCTGAGCAAAGCGTACGTCTTTCAGCACACCGAGAGGAACATTAATGATCATCGTGTTGACGAAAGTAATTGTTCCAACAGCCGCTCTATGAAACTCATGAGCGAGTGTATCTGATGAGTTTGACACAGCGTACGTAGCTGCGTAAAGAGCCCAGACGTAGCCAAATGCGCGACCAAAGATGAAGCGTCCCGGGTGCTTAAGAGCGTGTAAGCTGTTATGCTTCATCCCGGATGCTAGTGGTCTGTTGAAAGAGACCTTCTCTACCATTGATCTAGTGGTATGTTATTGAGGGTACCATGGGATTAGGGTGAGTGAGACCTACTGGTCGATAACTGTGATGACTGGTGTAATTAATGTTGCGGATAGAGCAGCCGCGGCTACATCGCCCAGCACGGGCTTCCATAGATGGCTGCGACTGAATGTGTTTTGGACGACATCTTGGTGTTTCTCTTGATGTTTTTCCATATTCAGTATACTGAAACCTTTCAGAAAGCGATAAAGGGATTTGAGGCTCAGAAATTGCTTCTCCAGTACAGTGAACGCATCAACTGAAGAATGCCAACAATGAAGGGCTGGGCATATTCCCAAGAAGGGTACGCAAGGGTATCACCCAAGCCTCTAGCCATTCGAGCCATGCTCCAAATCGGATGCGCTTCCTTGCTGCTTCTGACAATCTCTTCTAGCCATCTCTCCATCCACTCCCCAGCTGATCCTCACAACTGCCGGTGACACTGACAGCGACGCTACGACGATACACCATCATCGCATGGCAATCCCGACGCGCAAAGCCGGGACCCCACACCGACAATACGACCAGCAAAATCGCCAATCTAGCCATCGGAGCAGATCCCGGGCCATTCTACCACGCCTAGAATGTCCCTTTGCAGGACGCGGGGTTCAGATCAAAGGTCTCGTGATAGCGCCTCTGCAGTCGGATCATCGCCCGGTCGCCCACTATCATTCACCCCAGCGGGGTACTCCAAGCCATCAGCGGGGTAAGCACGCCAAAACGCCCACTAAAACTTTCGGCAGGTGCCCCGACAGCTGTAAACTTCAGTGCATGAAATGTTGTGATGTCAAGCAGCATAAAAAAGCCATTCGCTCTTTCCACCGTTAACAAACCATTCTTCTAATCATCTCTGGCTTGAAGCAGTACGAGTTTCCATCTAACTCATACTATCTACATCACACAAAATGGCTTCTTCCGTTCGAGCGTTGACGTCCAAGGGACGATTGACTCCTCTCTGCCGAGTACGAGCTTCAGCGCCTGCGCTCTCCCTTCAGAAGCGTGGCAATGCTACAATTGTTCCTTTTAGACTCCCCGCTGCTCGAAACGAGCCAAACGTAAGTTCAAACAGCCAATATCATCATGGTCATTTAACTGACTGTTCGAATAGCCCACATACACAAAGAACTCTCCAGAGAGAGCAAAGGTGGAAGCCGCCTTAAAGAAGCTCCGCTCTGAACTCCCCGTCAAGAGCGAGATCATCTTCAACGGCGTCTCCCAAAAGATCCACGCCAACGAGGACCAAGTCCTCCCCGCGGAGCATGCCACCACTTTCACAAACTACCCTCTCGCCAGCAAAGAGCAGGTCAGCGCTGCTATCGAGTCCGCCCTCAAGGCGAAGAAGGATTGGGAGAACACACCATTCGTTGATCGAGCAGCCATCTTCCAGCGCGCCGCTGAGCTAGCGACAACAAAGTACCGCTATGAGTTGATTGCCTCTACCATGCTTGGGCAGGGCAAGAACGTATGGCAGGGCGAGATTGATGCTGCTGCTGAGCTGGCCGATTTCTTCAGACTGGCGGGTCACTACGCCGCCGAGATCATGAGCAAGCAGCCTGAGCGTGGCACAGACGGCATTTGGACGCGCATTGACTACCGACCTCTCGAGGGATTCATCTATGCCGTTTCGCCTTTCAACTTCTCCGCCATCGGTGGTAACCTGATCGCGCCCGCTATTTTCGGAAACGTTGTCCTCTGGAAGCCTTCTCAGTACAACATCCACCCTAGCACTATCATCTACAAGATCCTCCAGGAAGCCGGTCTTCCCAAGGATGTCATCCAATTCGTCCCTGGTGACGCCGCCGAAATAACCGAGACCGTCCTCCAGCATCGCGAATTCGCAGGTCTCAACTTCGTCGGTTCCTCCGATGTCTTCCGCTCCATCTATGGCAAGATCGGCCAGGGTATTGCTGAGAAGCGATATCGCGATTTCCCCCGCGTTGTCGGCGAGACTTCTGGCAAGAACTTCCACCTCGTCCACCCCTCTGCCGATATCAACAACGTTGTTAACCACACCATCCGTGGCGCCTTCGAGTACCAGGGCCAGAAGTGCTCTGCTACATCCCGCGCCTACGTCCCCGAGTCTCGCGCCAAGGAGTTCTTCTCCCTCATCACACAGAAGATGAAAGACATCACCCAGGGAAGTCCTGACAAGGACTTTGAAGCCTTCATGGGTCCCGTTATCCACGGCCGCTCTTTCGAAAAGATCAAGAAGATCATTGACGAGAGCAACAAGGACCCCCAGGTCAAGCTCATTGCTGGTGGAGAGTACGATGGCTCCGTTGGTTACTTTGTCAAGCCTACCGTTTACCAGGTCGACTCTCCTGACCACCGACTCTTCAACGAGGAGATCTTCGGTCCTGTTCTGGCTGTCCATGTTTACAAGGACTCTGAATTCTCTCCTCTTCTCAAGAACATTGACCAGAACGGTGGTGGACTTGCTCTTACTGGTGCTGTCTTTGCCCAAGACCGTGCTGCTCTCCGTGAAGCTGAGAACGCTCTCCGCTACTCTGCCGGTAACTTCTACCTTAGTAAGTCTCCCAAATCAACGTGTACCTCGGACAATCTGCTAACATCCCTCTTAGACTGCAAGACCACAGCTGCTCTCATCGGCCAGCAGTCATTCGGTGGTGCTCGAAGCTCTGGTACCAACGACCGAGCTGGTAGCCCCGACATGCTCCGACGCTTCGTGTCTCCTCGTCTGGTTAAGGAGGAGTTCTTCGAGCTCAACGAGTACCTGTATCCATCCAACACCCAATAGACTTAGCACAAGCATCTAGATGTACAAAAGTTTAGGAATGATTTAATAAAACGTTAATGATCAAATCAAGCACCATGGTATAAATTGGCTGACAAATGAACACGTTGTACTTGCTTCCGCCTTGGGCTACGACTACAATAATTCTAAGGCTTAGAGTGATTTGCATGAAGTAGATCAATGGTAGCTTGAATCCGCTTAAACCACCTTAACCCTTAGCTTGTTAGCTTTTCGAGGTAAGGATTCTGGTATCCATGCCGTTTCCTTCTCCCTGCTTCTCCATCGGCCATAATCTGAACAAGAACCATAAGAGAAGCCTTCTGAAGTAACCGGAACTGCAGGAAAACTGATGAGTTTACGTATTACGGTCAGTGCCTCACCAGAAGATCTATGGACATACTAGTTAATGCTTTTCTGCGACGCGAGTCCTGCACCTAAACTGTCGCCGAACTCGACCAGCTGCTCGCCACAACATCGTTTCCCTTGTCCTTTCTCTAAGAATCAGTCGAACCGGTCATTGGTCCAGGGTTCATTATGTTCCATATGAATGCAAATAACTGTCCAACCATGCTTGTCCAAGTTGCTCTGGATGTCGGTAATGACCTCTAGCCACCCTGTTTCGTCTGAGCGGTCGAAGAGGGAGATGTAGATAGTGACCGGATTCGCTTCGATCTGCTCCAACACACCGTAGCGAAGTAGCATTATAGTCGACATTTGTCCTTTGGTTGCTGCAAAAGATTGAAGTCGCTCGCGTACGACCTTTCTAATGATGTCGCACTCGGCAGTGTCGCAGAACGATTCCTCGACATCCCCGAAGTATATTGTTTTTGTAAGTTTGGGGTCTTTCATATCGACATGGACCTTGATCTGACCAAACTTGGACTCTTGAGCAACATTGTTTATTATCTCGACCATGTCGTTGATAGCGTTCTTCTATTCCTCCTGCTTATCGACAGACCAAGGCGCCGTAATTAGAAGAGTGGGAGTGCTTCGAGCGTAAGGGCCTTGATTCACGAGCCGGACCTCCAACTCACCATCTTCTTCATAGTCGAACTTGATTTGGTATCGGACGAGGACTTCTCTGGCCTGCTCTTCGAGTCTTTCTACGTGGGGGAGAATGAATGATGGCAGTGGAGCTTTGCCCATCTCGAGGGGATAGAAACGGAGTTCTGGCCAGGCGGCACGGTACCTAGCAGATATGACGTCGAAACGTGGTCATGCTGTTTGAGAGATTTTGATCGCGGATGGCGTCGACATTTGCTTCTGGAGACCAGACCCAGATGGGGATGTTGAATCTTTCCTGGACTCCATGACTTTCATGGTCTAAGAGGGATAGCGTTAGAGGGTAGGAATGGTGTCTGAAAAGGTAGTGAGCAATCTGGAAGAAGGGTTTGCTTCTAAGTCAAACCAGAAGAGCTGCTTTCTTCCTTGATAGTGTGTTATAGTGATAGAGTGGGGTACTCGTACCTAGCGGAGGTTGCACTGATGTTGAGGGAATGTGAAGATAGCAGGGGAACTCGACGTGTATATAGAAGTTTAGAATGGCGCCTGAACTGTAACTATCACGAGCGCGGCGAATGATTCAGATGGCGGCGTCTAGAAATTCAAAGGCTGTTTGGCTTTGATTCATACGTCTGGGATAGGTCACATGATGCAATCTTTCTCGACTGACCTAATGTTTCGAAGCGTTTGAGAAGCTTATGCTCGCTCGAAATTACTTTTAGCATAATGTTACTAGATGCCATAAATACTAATCTAACCCCTCATAAAGAAAACATGTCGTCAGGGTCGGCAATGCTCGTCAACAAGTTTCAACATGTGCAGTTTGTTACAGTTGGAATCGGTTCTAAGACCTTAGCTTTGCGCGATTCGGATGGCCTCAAGGCGCTCTGGAAAGCGATATGATACTTTGAAAGACAAGACCAATGGGGGTGATAAGCCCTCACCCCTCGTTGTAGGATCTGTTGATCTTGTGTCCAGTAAACACCAACCCGACGACTCCTCTGTCCTGATTAAAAACGTCCGAGCCACTATCGTCTTTGGCAATGAACTTTCTTCCGAAGCATGTTTCTTTGCTGGAAAGTATTGCTCCAAATATCCCCTCTTATGTCCGTCTTTCACAAATGCTTGGGGCGATCACATTTTGCGATTGTAGGCCTTGTGGTGGTACCATCGATGTTCAAGGGCGGATCAACCAGGCGACCTCTAGAACCCAGGAAGCCAAGGACCAGATGGCGAGGAAATGTACTTTCTTTGGCCAAGGCGAGCATGTCTTTGGTAAACTATTCGCTTCATCCCGGTACACGCGCGGATTCTGTGACATTGCGAGGCTTGGTTCAGCCTTGACTGACGTAGATGAGGCTCGACAAAGTTCCAATGTCCTACCTTCGGGAGAGGTTTGGGCGTAATATCATCAGGACGGTGTAGCTCATCCGACCTTGAGATTCGACGAGCCTCTCCGGGGCCAGTCCAACCTTATTCGCCTAAGTCCAGTCAAGGCGACTCACGAGTCTAGAAAGTGAAAGGCTTCAAGTTTTGCCGTTGACACTGGGTCTTCCCTTTCCCGTATGTTATGTCAATTTTGGAGGCCCAAATGGTAAAGGTGTGTTTGGAGCGAGTCGAACAAGACAAGACGTCCGGACACTCAGACAAAGCTGGCATCTCTTCTTATAAATGCTTTAGACTTTCTTAAACCAGATACCCTAAAGTTTAGAGCGGCTAGAGAAAGAGTGGCCTGAAAGGTGGTCTAGACTTGCATAAAGTTATTAAACTATGTCGTCCCTTATGATGCCACTATCTCTAGTCTAAAGGTTACTATCGCGCCCGTTTCAGTCATCACCTAATCTTAACTCCAAGCACTTTTGTCATGGCCATCACCCTATCAATTGACATTCCAGGATTAAATGTCGCGATATCCATTTACCGATGCCGTTGAGCCGTAGATGTCTCCACAGCTTGCCCCTGCATAACTTCCCAGACGGGCTAAGTCGCATCATGATCTGCACAACACGAAACGGAAAATTGGCCTAATCGAGAAGCTCGTGCCAAGAACCCCGGAGCCCTTTTGTATTTACAAAGGGCCTTTGTTAGATGGTATCTCCATTGCGATGCCGTGTTATCCAGAGTCGCGTGGATGATGGTAGTCGTGATGATAGATAGTTGGGAGAAAGTAGATAAGAAGGAGCGGTTTACCTTGGGAATTTCACTTTATTCTCGCTGTACTATCCTGTCTCTATCCAGTCATTGCTTTCGTTTTTTTCGGAGTCTGGGTGACATCCAACTACAATCATGTATATCTCTTCATCCCAGTGCCTCGTACTGGCATTATCTGCTCTTCCTACAACCTTTGGCAAATCATTCTCTCACCATGCTGAAGTCCCTCAAGGCTGGCAAGTCCACGAGACTGCTCGAGTTGCGTCTTCTGGAAAGCAGCAGGTCTTCAGTATTGCACTGACCATGCAAGGTGTCGATCAGCTCGAGTCAAAGCTTCTTGACCTCTCCAGCCCAGACAGTAAGAACTACGGCAAATGGCTTTCCCAAAACGAAGTCACAAGCGCCTTCTCGCCCTCCAAGGAAGCTGTATCTTCAGTGACCAAGTGGCTCAAGTCAAATGGTGTCAAACACTACAAAGTCAATGGAGGTTTCATCGACTTCGCTCTTGATGTCAAGGGAGCCAACAAGTTGCTCGGTGGTGATTATCAATTCTACACCAAGGAGGGGCAGACGAAGCTCCGAACTCTGTCTTACTCCATCCCTGATGAAGTGGCGGAACACGTTCAGTTCGTCGATCCTAGCACCAACTTTGGTGGCACGGTTGCTTTCAACCCTGTTCCTCACCCAGCTCGAACCATCACCGAGCGCAAGGATAAACCTAGCAAGAGCTCGGTCGATGCTTCATGCCAAACAAGCATTACCCCTTCTTGCCTGAAGCAGATGTACAACATCGGGGACTACGCTCCCAAGGCTGACTCTGGAAGCACCATCGGTTTCAGCAGCTTTCTTGGAGAATCTGCTCTTTACGATGATGTCTTCGCATTCGAAGAGAAGTTTGGCATTCCTCAGCAGAACTTCACAACGGTTCTTATCAACAATGGCACTGATGACCAGAACCCAGCCCATAAGGCCTATGGCGAGGCTGATCTTGATGCTGAGAACATTGTTGGAATTGCGCATCCTCTTCCTTTCACTCAATATATCACTGGCGGGGCACCGTATGTCGTCCTCGATCGTCTAGAAGCTTCAGATGACTAACAAATTGCAGTCCCTTCGTCCCCAACATCGACCAGCCCACTGCTGCTGACAACCAGAACGAGCCTTACGTGCCTTTCTTCCGCTACCTCCTGTCTCAGAAGGACCTCCCTGCCGTCATCTCCACCTCGTACGGTGATGAGGAAGACGTAAGTTCACATCTCTTACTCATGTTTCCCATGTCTGACACCATAGCAGAGCGTCCCTCGCGAGTATGCCACCCTCACTTGTAATCTGATCGGTCTTCTCGGGCTTCGAGGTATCAGTGTCATCTTCTCATCTGGCGACATTGGCGTCGGTTCTGGATGTCTCGCCCCCGATCACAAGACTGTTGAGTTCAACGCCATCTTCCCTGCCACCTGCCCTTACCTCACCTCCGTTGGCGGTACTGTCGATGTTACCCCTGAGATCGCCTGGGAAGGCTCTTCTGGAGGTTTCAGCAAGTACTTCTCCCGTCCTAGCTACCAGGACAAGGCTGTCAAGACCTACATGAAGACTGTCTCAAAACAGACAAAGAAGTACTACGGTCCCTACACAAACTGGGAAGGCCGAGGATTCCCTGATGTTGCCGGCCACAGTGTCTCGCCTAACTATGAGGTTATCTACGCTGGCAAGCAGAGTGGCAGTGGAGGTACCAGTGCTGCTGCTCCTGTTTGGGCTGCCATCGTTGGTCTGCTGAATGATGCTCGTTTCAGAGCTGGTAAGCCAAGCTTGGGATGGTTGAACCCTCTTATCTACAAGCACGGTTCCAAGGTTCTTACCGATATCACCGGTGGTTATGCTATTGGATGCGATGGCAACAACACTCAGAGTGGCAAACCTGAGCCCAAGGGATCTGGGATTGTTCCTGGCGCCAGATGGAATGCTACTGCTGGCTGGGATCCCGTCACCGGATACGGCACACCCAACTTTGGAAAGCTCAAGGACTTGGTTCTCAAGTTTTAGTTGAACCTGATACATAGGGTCTTTCCTGAATGGAGTAAGAAACGTATGTATATATATTCAGTAGACATTATTGATAATTGAATTCGAGCAAGATAAATGGATCAACCCTTGTTTTGGTTTTGACAGCGATACGTATGAAGATGGCCGCAAAGTGTACTAAACAAGGTAATACTTTATAAGTCACCCCATAAGTTGGGTTACTCAATTTGTGTGGACTGCGATCACGTAACATCAGATGTGTCCGACCAGTCTGTCGGTCCGTTATATACTAAAATAACTGACCATACCTTCAAGGAGAGTGGTGCAGCGGAGTCCTACCTAGAACCTATAACTCTCTCTATCTCTAAGCCTAAAACTCCTTTCCCAGCCCCCCCGCGTTATATATGAATTAGCTTTTTCTACCTTTGACAAGGAGTGGTGCAGTAGGATTCATCATAGAACAGCTGTTAAAAGCTAAAGTAAAAAGCCAAAAGAGCGGACAGAGAAACCAGCAGGGAAAGGAAAATACAAAAAACAAAGAAATAAAGACCTCAGATACCCCAAGCATCTCCCCCCGTCCCATCCTTTCCCGGCTCTCTCTACCTACCCATCCGACTGTCCACTCCTTGCGTCTTTTTTGTTATTTTTTTTTTTTTTCATTTGTCGTTTCGCTATGGTCTTTACAACTCACCTAAATATCGCCACTGCAACGAAACAGTGTGCTTCATCTATTGTCTCCGAAACACAGGTCTTCTCTTTTTCACATCAGCCCCTCGGTGATGGCTACTACATGAACCGTGTTTCTCACTCAGTAGCGCTATATCTTATCAATTACGAGAAGGTTCTTATCCTGTTTCAAGAAGAGTGAGGCTTTCGTACTCATAGCTGTACTTCAGATATTACAGGGCGATAAGTGATACGAGTGATAACACCCACCATTTTGGCGGCTACGCTAACCCCGGATTTTATTGGTAGCTCCACTAAATCACTACTAACACTTATCATGGGTTTTTGGAAGCCGATCTCAGTGTCGGGAGCTTTCCCGATATCACCTATTCTCGGCTTGGGCTTGCGAAGGGCGTTGTCACCCCCACATGACTGACTCTATTTTTACCTTTTCTGGGGAAGTCTGGACAAATGAAGCCGATAATCGAACCATCGTGAGACCAACTCTTGCGTGAGGGATGGTATATAGATACAGGCTTCAGTGCCAACTACTCCCGCCCATACCATTTGTCTTCACTGTAGCTTAACTTACATCCCATATATGCCATGAGTGTCGCCAAATCTGAACCTATTCTCATCGTCGGAGGTGGCGCATTTGGTCTTTCGACTGTGGTCCATCTGCTCAAGGCGGGTTATAAAGACATCACTGTGCTCGACAAAGACGATGAGATCCCTTCTCGATGGTCCGCTGCCAATGATCTCAATAAGATTGTCCGAGCAGAATACGAAGATCCGTTATATCAAGATCTTACTGTGGTATGTGCTACTAATATGACAGTGCCTCAAGCAGATTCTTGGACTTGGACTGATACATGTCGATTTAGAAAGCCATCAGGGCCTGGCAAACGCCTCTCTTTGCTCCCCATTTCCACCAGGTCGGCTTCATTCACTGTGTTTCTGGCAATGCGCCCAAAGAAGCCCATGATACCCTCAACCGCTTTCGTGCCGCTGCTGATCGTGACCCTCGTCTCAAGCCCCATTTGACTCCTCTTAACTCACAAAAAGATATTGCAGAGGTAGCATGGCAATACAACGAAAGCTCATTTCCTGGCTGGACTGGCTACTTCAACAAATTCGATGGATACGCGAATTCTGGAACGGCATTACGCTCTATCTACCATGCCACCAAGGCACAAGGCGTAAAGTTCATCCTCGGCACTGCTGGAGTTGTATCTGAGATTGTTTATGAGAACACCTCTTCTGGACGAAAGGCGAAGGGTGTCAAAACTACAGGTGGCCTGTTCTACCCATCAAAGTTTGTTATCATATCGGTTGGCGCAGCGGGCGCCAAACTTGTGCCGGAGATCGGGAAGCAACTCGTGGCGAAGTCATGGTCCGTCGCTCATCTCCACTTGACTGATGACGAGGCTGCTGCGCTACGCGGTATCCCAGTAACCTACGCTCGTGACCTGGGTTTCTTCTTTGAGCCTGATCCCAAGACCAACCTATTGAAGCTCTGTCCAATGGGTGGTGGCTTTATCAATACTGATCCCATGACGGGAGTATCCCATGCACCCACAGATCTCAAACAAAGCGCTTTTCTTCCCGAGGATGATGACAAGCAGCTTCGTGAGCTCGTTCGACAGACTCTTCCACAATTCGCAGACCGACCATTTGTCAAAAAGACCCTTTGTTGGTTCGCCGATACTGTAGGGTCGGACTTTATCATTGACTACGTGCCCGACACATCGTCTTCGGTGCTCTTCTTATCAGGCGACAGTGGGCACGGGTTCAAGTTCTTCCCAATCTTCGGAGAATGGGTCAAGGATCTTATGGAATCAAACAAAGGAGAGCAGCCTGTGGCGAGATGGAGATGGAAGAACCCAAAGGCAGACGAGAAGCAGGATGACTGGGGTGGTGCTGTGAGTTGGAGGCTAGGTAACTCGAAGGAGCTTGTTGATATTCAGCCTCCTGGACATTCTAAGCTCTAGGCGTCAGCACATAGGCAACACCTCGAACCTTTGGTGCAATCCCTTACACAATTTCCAACTAATCACATGGCTTCAAACCGGTCAGCACAAATTGAACAGATAACTGGGTACTTCCATTTCGCTTGCTGATTGACAAGTCCTAAATTTCAACGCACATTGAAAACCTTCCCTCCCTCATCATTCCTCGCCCTGGCAAGCACAACGGCCTTTACCCTCGGCCTCCCACTCCAACGTCCCTCCCGGACATCGTGAAGCTCTTCTTTCTTCTCGCTGTTAGGCTTCGTGTCCAGCCATACAAAGCCTCTTTTCTCATCTACCGGACGGCGGAACCGCAGCACTTCATTATTCAATATCGCTCCCGTATGATTCTTCTTTAGGGAAGTCTCTTCTTCTCTTGGCCGATTGCGACAGCAAAGATCTACGTAGGTGAATGGACAATGTTCTTTTCCATTCATATTATCTAACTCATTGCGATAGACCATGAACGATCTCGCGCCCATCCCCCGGTTCCCTGGGGTAGGAAAGGTCTTCGCAGCGTGGTTGGCCAAACTGCGTGAGGAGCCTAAGTGGCACTCCGAAGACATGAGCCAAGCTCTCGAACGCATTCATAATGGCTTCATCGCCATCCAGAAGAATATTGCCCCCAATCTCGCTGATCATGTTGCTGACCGAACTCCGATGTACCTCATTTACCGAAGAATCAGCTATCATTGACCCTGCGACATATGTGAAGGAGACCCCGCATGGAGAGGAAATGCTTGAAGAAACACTGGAAGTTGATTCACTGTTCAACCGAATTCTAATACAACGAGAGGCACTAGCCAAGAAAGTGAATGATAATCACATGGAGACAGAGAAACCGGGTCGTGGACAGCAAACCAGCTTATCAGAGAATGCTGCTGGGTCCTCTCTGAACATGACCAAGACACTTGAAAAGAAGGAAGAAGCCGATCTTGCCTCTTTTCAACGTCGCGTGGTACAAGCTGTCCAAACTGAGTTGGCAGCGCAAAGAACGTCGTTTGACAATCAGATCGCCTGCCTTACCAAGGGTCTTGCAGCCTTGCGCGAGGAGCAACAGAACACGAAGCGAGAACACGAGAATAACAAGACAGCTCTGACAAAGGTCACAAACGAGCTTGACGGCTTACGCCAGATTCACAACGAGGCCGTGGAGTTTGGCAACCGAATAGGTAGATTTGAGCAAGAACTCGTTCAACAGCAGACTGCCTGTAAGGCCGGCCTATTAAAGCAGTTGGACTATTTGCGGCAGCTTGCGCAGGTCATTGTCGGAGTGGAAGACTCCAGCTCTTCCGACAAAAGCAAGCGGGACAGCGCGCAGGAAGGGAGAAACGACAGTAAAAAGCAATGCAATTGGAGGAAGAGAACATCGACCGGGTTCATAGATACTAGTAACCCACAGCTATTCCGCCATCAGATTCAGGGTTGGCCTACAGACGGTAGTGGTACCCATGGTCGTGGTTGCATCTTGAATGCACCCCAAACTTACTTCGCTTATGAATAAACATAGAATGCTGGCCTGATATTGACTCGCCTCTCTACTATTCCAGTTGCTAGATAGGCTGAGTGTAACGTCCTTTATGTCCCTAGAACAACCTTTCGCCGTCTTCAAGCATAAGACTGTTCTCCAAATCGTTCACCAGGTCCAAGCTCGACATCGTGACTGATCGGTCCTCAGGGTCCATCTTGTGTTCTAGCGCTTCAGCGTTCTGAATAGACTGTAAAACCATCGATCGGGCTTTGTTCTGACGGGTGAGTAGAGTCTTATCCAACGCGGTCCTCGTAGCCTTTTCAAAATGATCGAGTTTGGCTCGAGCAGCCGCTATCTCGCCCAGTTTGAAGTTGAAGCTTTTCTGGATCTGCTTTGTCTCTTCTTCCAAATAACGATGGATGCTGGCTGTATCTTCTCGAAGTTTCTGGATCTTTTTCACATACTGATCCTGTTCTAGAGACTTGGCTAGCTTCAAGGCATCCGACAACAGCTCCTCCAGCTGGAGATGGTCAATGTGTATACGATTGACAGCGCAGTCACGAATCTTGGACATAGATCTTATAAGGGCTGTGCGCCCTTTGGGCTGAAGAGACTTTGGAAGCTCCCACCTCAAAGCGTTCATCCAAGTCTGCAGTTCTGCACTCTCGGGACAGTCCCATCCATAGCCCCGTAGGGCTTGAGGCTTGTGTTGTTGACAAAATGCAAAACACATTTCTTCAAGCTTCTGTTGAAGGAAGACCATGAGTTTGTGTTGAGTATTGAAAGCGAGGTAGATGGGACTCGGAGCATCATTGGCTTGACTGGAACGTTCATCTTTTCCAACGCCATCCTCACTGAGGGTTTGAAGCTTTTCAGTGGCCGGCTCCGAGACGTAAATTGGAACCTCAGGTTCCTCAGGGGCGGGAGGTGGTGTCTCACACGCAACAACAGGTTCTTCTGCAAAACAAGGTTCTTCGGGCCAAGGTTCTTCTGTGGGAGCTGGCTTAGCCTCCATGTCTTGATAATCGCGATCGGTTACCTCCCAGGCCTCTTGGATATTCGAACCGCCAGCCATGGCATAGTAGTTAAAGAGATGGATGATCGGATGGCCCTGAATGAAGAGTAGAACTTGGTTAGGTGGAAGAGCCTTGGATCTTAAATATAACCTGAACTCACTTCGCTTATGAGAAGCGACGGACAAGCTGTTGGTGGCGTTGTATGGCCTCAAAACTTCTGGCTTGGCTCTCATGCATCTCATACTCCAACGAATCAGCCCGAAACAAGTTTTCTCAATTCCTCCCTGCAGCAGGCCTAGATAGTATGTGATAGTCTATCAAGGTGGTGTCCAGGTGTTACAGTCCTGCAACAATAACTCTATTGGAGTTAAAGTCCCATTCTGTTAGCAGCGAAAGTCGCACCCCAACTGAAGTGATGTGTCGGAGCTACAAGTGTTTTCAATGATTCCACACCAGTCTTCTAGTTTGTCAACTGCCAAAATCAGGCCACCAATCACCTCGTGAGATTCTTGTCAGAGGTCAGGCTTCCAGTCAGCTCCTGCATGATTGAGGCATATACAGAAAGCCATCCAATTGTAGCAAAGGTCTTCCCAATAGAGATAGAAACCTCAGCGGCAAGCCTTGTTAAAGTTGACTCTTTCTATTACTTCCTGAAAGGCTTAGAGAACTGAAACACGATGATTTCACCGTTTTCTACACTTTAAGGTTCGATTAGTATCGCTCCCGCTACATCCCATCAGATGCAGTTCCTTTTCTTCCTATCTGCGACTTCAAATATGTCACAGGAGCTACCTAGCCCGGTGCTACAGGACACAGAGCCTTATGAGCAAAACACGGCTGGTCCACTTACCCACGCGGAATTCGTCGCCTCCAAATTGGGTGTCAGGCGCGCCGACGAGAACCTAAGCGCAGACAGTATCCGGCGCAATGAGTTGATATTCCATCGGATCGTTGGATATTAAGACTACTGTAGTTCTTATCTTATCTTGTATCTCATCATTCTACAGTGCTTGATACAGTGTTCAGGCATCTAACACTGTGGTTTGGGCTATCTTATCTACTATCTTATCTCAATCACAGTGCCAAGAGCAGTGCTTGGATCAACAGCACTGTGATATCTCCTATCTTATCTTGCTCGGCCGAAAGCGCTATCCCGGCTCCGCACATCATCTTCAATCCCGTCTTGACCTCATCCTCGCTGTTTTGAAGGTCGGATAAGCCTCTTGTATTGAATGTTCCCTAAATGCATAGTGAGCTAATATCGCGTAGCGCAATATCAAAGAGAAATTATCCGACTCAGTGTGCCATGCTGGTTTACTCTATGACTACATTCCTCGCGTTGTAGTCTGTTAAAGTGACTGTCTTGCTAGATTCTGGCTAACCTACTGGGACAACGCAAAATACCAAAAGTTTACCCTATCCCAAAGCATTTCCAAAATAATTTGCCAAGAAAACAATACTATGCTTCGGACCATTTCTCCAGCGAATTTCTCCATTTCCGACACCGTAATCAGCAGAATGTCACGCCGAAGAATACCTCCGGCGAACCCGACCGAAGTTGTAGGGTAGCCAATTGGCCGAGACAGAACACACACCCCATTCTTTTCTCCGGGTGCCCTACCGGTGGGATCGGATGGGGTCCCGACCTAGAGATTTGGAGGGCGACGTCCACTAAAAGCTTCCCCATGTTCGGAGGAGGGTTCGAAGTGTCGGGACAGATACGCGATGCAAACCCCACTTCTTGATGAGGAGTCAATTGCTTAAAGAAGAACGAGGTTGAGATATTTTGCATGAATTGATTGAGACATTATCATTTCGAACTGTAACTACTATCAATCAGTCTCGTATTAGTCAATAATCATTCACAATGGGCTCCCTCAACACCCAGTCTGAGCTACCCCACGTCCCCAGGTAAGCCTCTGCAAACTCATCATCATCAGCGAGATATTGTACTGACTCCTCGCAGCCCAGGTGTATGGGCACCATCAATCACATTCTTCAACCATGCAGATGACACAATTGACCATGATGCCCAAGCCAAATACTTCAAACATCTGGCCAACTCTGGCCTGAACGGCCTTATTGTCATGGGTTCCAACGCAGAGGCCTTCCTTCTTACCCGCGAAGAGCGCTCTGAGCTCATCGCCCTCGCCCGCAAGACCATCGGTCCTGACTTTCCCCTCATGGCCGGCGTCGGTGCGCATTCTACAAAGCAGACTCTCCAACTTGCTGAGGATGCACACAAGGCGGGAGCCAATTACCTACTTGTTCTGCCGCCTGCGTACTTTGGCAAGGCGACTACCATGAATGTGGTGAAGCGCTTCTTCAAGGAGGTTGCGGCCAAGTCGCCTATTCCCATTGTCATTTATAACTTCCCTGGCGTCACAAACGGTGTTGATCTTGACTCCGAGACTATCGTTCAGATCTATGAGGAGAGCAAGAAGTCGCATCCTAGCGGAAAATCCAACATTGTCGGCGTGAAGCTTACATGCGGTTCCGTGGGCAAGATCACCCGTCTAGCAGCCCAGATTCCCTCCTCAGAATTCTCTACATACGGTGGTCAATCCGATTTCCTCATCGGTGGTCTCGCAGCTGGCAGCGTTGGATGCGTCGCTGCTTTCGCGAATGTTTTCCCTACTCTCACAGCCAAGATCTACGCTCTGTACAAGGAGGGCAAGTATGAGGAGGCGTTCAAGCTACAGCAAGTTGCAGCTCTAGCGGAGAGACCTTGCAAGGCGGGTGTCGCGTCAACAAAGTACGCCGTCGCCATTTACTCTGCTAAGCTGGCTGGTATTGAGGGTGCAGAGGAGAAGCTGGCTCCCCGCCATCCTTATGAGCCTGTTGGTGATGCTGTGAAGCAGAGTGTGCAGAGTATTATGAAGGAGGCGGGTGAGAAGGAGGAGGAGTTGCTGAAGACGTGGAACGATCGCGTTAAGGGTCGATTGAACTAAAGTAATGGGCAAATTGGATGACATGTGCATATAGAGGAACAATGAAAATAAAAAAGTCCTAGAGCAAGAAATAATTGAAGTAGAGAGGTGGTTGTGATCGCTCAAACCTCCATAACGAAGATCGTGACACACGGTGAACAATGCAGACGGGTTCTAGACCTTAGGCCGCCAAGATAAAGTCACCTAAACGCTGATCTAAGTTGGCATAAAGTCATCAAATTTTTTCATCTCTTAGTATCTCCGCGTTCAGTTCTCTTGACCATGGAATGTCGACGGAACATGCACTCGACCTTCTACTGACCTTCGGTGCGTCCATTCCTCTGCATGCAAACTTTCAGGAACGCATTGCATTGCCTTAATCCTGTCTCGGCAGGTCATGTTCAAATGCACGGTGCTCCGATCATCGTCTTCTGAATGTTCTAGCTCGACTTAATTGACCGGGGATGTGTTATTATCCTGCAGCTATCAACAGAAGATGAGAGCGAAACCGGGGTCATCTCCACCAGCCCGCGTTATCAACAGTGACGCTAAAAAGTCGCCTCCACCCGGTGACGAGGCGTGAACACCCGGCTTCTATCTCTTACAAGAAGAGAGGCTCTAGAAATAAATATAGCAAGCTAGAACCCCGCATATTCATCAGTTATTTTTTTTATCGCCCTTCTATGTCGCTTCTTTTCGCGTTGTGATACCTTTTACGTCACCCCATCCAGCGCATCTCGTGACCTCCACAGCGAGCGGCTGCACTAACCCCAAATTTTACAGCGACTCACTGAGTGAGGCTACGCTAACCCCCGAACCTAAAATCCATCCCCGCAAACGTCTTTTCCCTTGAATTGCCATCTGCATCAATTACCTTTTTCATCCTTTATTTGATGCTAAACATGGCTCCGAGTGCATCATCGCACGCGCGCAAATCATCGGGGACTACGGATTCTGTTGGAAGAGCGGGAGGAGGGAGGGTCTCGAAGAGATCAGATAACGCGTGAGTGTGGAAGGAAAAACCTTATCCCTGCCCCCTCACCTGGCATCTCAGCTTGGCAATCTCCCCGAACCTCTTTTCCAATTACCTTCTCCGACTGACGCAAAGGTAATTAGCTGTTCACGATGTCGGAAGCAAAAGATAAAATGCTCTGGCTCTCATCCTTGCGACGCGTGCAAGAAGCGCAAGCTCTCATGCGAATTTGACCAGCGCGACCAAAAGATCCTCGTCACTCGTGGGTAAGTCTTATCCTCGCCTCAGTCAGAGCCTGCGCTCACGCCTTTCTAGCTTCATTCTCGATTTACAACAACGCGTTGCGACGAGTCAATCTCGGACTGGAACTGCTGAGTATGTAACGCCCGGCTCATTGGATACGAACATCAATGTCGGCGGGCCGTCTGATCAAGGTGAGTCTGGACATCATCGGACTTGGGCCGTCGCTAACATCGGGATAGCAGAGGCGCCGCCTCATATGTCGCCGCCGGGAGGGGATATATCGGTGTCGCTTCCTCCAGATGACTCCCTACTCGATAGTCGGAGCAGCACAAATAGTGGTAGTAAAGGGCTGGACCCAATTGCTTCTGCTCTCGTGAACCCGCTATCCGCAGGGCAGTCCAAGTTCATGGCCTCAGCGCAAGGTCGCGAATGTGAGTACAAACCCTCAAACTCACGAGCTTCAATTGACATGGCAGTCTACCTTGGCACGTCGTCGAATTGGTCCTTCACTCGCCGCGTCCTCAGTCTCACCCACGAATACATCCACCAAAGCCCAATTGCCGCCGATAATCTACTCTTCGATGGTCTAGCCTACGACCTCGGGTGGGATGGCTCTCGCATCGCACCAGCACCCGATCCTCCCGTCATGCCCAGCCTCGACCATGCGCTATTCCTTGTCAACACGGTGAAATTCCATTGCGGCCAATTGTTTCACCTCTTCGACGAGGAAACATTTATGGGTTACCTGCATGAGTTTTATGATGATCCGACAACTCATATAGCAGCTGCAGACCTCCGTTACATTCACCTTCTACTCATCTTGGCCTTTGGTAAAGCATTTGCTGAAAATAATAATTACCAGTCTAAAAGACCGCCTGGTGCTGATTACTTTGTCACCGCACTTCGACTGCTGCCGAGTATTCACATCCTTGTTTATGAACCGCTCATATCGACCGAGATACTCTGCTGTATAGCCTTGTACTTTGAGTCGCTGGACTACCGTCACTCATCACATGGATTCGTAAGTTCCCACAGTCACCTTGATAAGGAT
Organism: Fusarium camptoceras; assembly: GCA_004367475.1. Taxonomy (NCBI): domain Eukaryota; kingdom Fungi; phylum Ascomycota; class Sordariomycetes; order Hypocreales; family Nectriaceae; genus Fusarium; species Fusarium camptoceras. The sequence goes on along the minus strand of QGED01000228.1, from coordinate 16,178 downwards.
CCTACTGACGCGCAAAGATCGGACAAGCTATGAGAGTCGCACTGGGCCAGGGCATGCACACAGATATGCCTGTAGACCAACTTGGCGACCGCATCGTTGAGCGAAGTCGCAGGATATGGTGGACTGTATACGTGCTCGACCGCGAAATGACATCTCTCATGGGCTTGCCTCAGTCTGTTCATGATGACGATATTCATCCAGCACTTCCGCACTATGGTGGCTCAACGCAACGAGTGGCTGCTCTGCATATGCAGATTCGGCTTTGCCGGAGTATCGCTTCCGTCGGTAGAGGTATGACCAACTCCAAGAACGCATCTAATAAATGCTAACACATGGTCCAGGAGTATATGGCGCAAATGGTCGGCTCAACAAGAAGTTCCTCCTTAGCACCAAGAAAGTCCTCGAAAATATCGCCGGCCTCGCAGACGAACTACAACAACAATTTCCTCTCGGCGTCGACAAAGCCATCAACGGTGTCTCACGAGTAGCAGGTTACCTCCACACCCTTTACCACCAATGCATCGTGCTCGCAACAAGACCCTTGCTCCTCTGCTTCCTCAAAATCCGCTTCGAAACACCAGACGCCATAACAGAGGCACTGAACTCATCTCAAACTGTCTGGAACCTGATCAAGATGTGCATCGACTCTTCATACCAGATGATCAACATTCTTGGCTGTTTGCAAAGTCAAGGTCTGCTTGGTAAAACCACTTGAGATTTATCTCGCATTGAAGCCCTTACTGACTTTTTGCAGAAGCGTTTCTGCCGTTTGATCTTGAGTCGCTATTCGTGTCAAGCTTCAACTTGCTTATAGCGCCGGTTCTCGATCCGAGATTCTCTGAATACGATGCTACGTTTCGGCATAAAACGTCAATCATCTTTAACGAGATGGTTAACAAGGGGAATCTCATCGCTGTGTTTCGGAGGTCGGAGCTTCAGCAGCTTGATGATATGCTGAGTTGTCTATCTCGCGAACACAACGATACCACGCCAATACCGATCGATGGTCAGATCATTGGAGGGACGATACCTGAGGGTAACGATGGTGCTTTGCAAGATCCGAATGATGACAATGAGACGATGGCTTCTATACTCCCTGGGATGGATGATCTTGGCATGGATGCTTGGTTCACGACTGCACAAATGATTGACATGGCAAATTCGATTGCGAACAGCGATACGGAGTGGGTGTCGCATACGATGATGGAGCATGATATTTGGTAGGGAAGACGGGGATATTGGGAAGGCCTTGCCATTTTCAGAAGGGACAAAGCAAGCTGATGCGGATTATTTAACATGACAACAGAGAACCTTCATCGATTGTCAGGGGGATGTTCACGTGAGGTTCAAATAAAAACGAGAAGGAAAGAAGAAGTAGAAGCAGTCCAAAAACAAACTCTATCAGTAGGATCACAAGGCTTTCAGAAAGACCTGTTATCAAAGCTAAAGCTTCATTGAGGAGTCATTTTCCAAGCTTTGTGATCATACTGATAGAATTTGTTGTTGGGTTCGTTCGCCATGCTGCTCGGTGGTTTCAACCTTTCAGCTACCGGGACACTGAACGAGGAGGCTGCCCAAGAAGGACGATGATGTCTTTTCATTTTTCTTTTGAACCTTATGCCAATCTCTCTCTGGATATCGATCAAGGCAGGATGATCAAAAACTGGAACTTAATATTAGAATATTAATATACTATAAGCCTATCCCAAACACCAGTAAAGACCGCGACAGGGTATTGGTATCTACGCAAGTCTGAAAGATCATAATCATCCCACAGCTCTCTCCAACTTCTCCCGCAGTGCCATCCACGACCTGGCCACACTTCCACCATTGACCCAATCCTGCTTCTTCTTCTCCACCTTGTCCAAACTTCTTAATGTCTCGACAGCTCTCTGCTCCTCGATATCTCGAGCTGAGAACCACGTTCCATGTAGGCCGTATGGCACTCTTTGTGGTAGTTTCACTTTGGCTACAATATCGCGCATGTTCTGAGCGTCGATAACCCAAAGTTCAGATGTGGAAGAAGGTGGACAGTCTCCGTTCGGTAAGATCTGAGATTCGTCGAAGACATAGAAAAGGAGATAACCGGCGTCTTCCTCCGTTGCTCCAGCACGAGGCACGAAGCGTGGCTCTTGGGCAAAGTGCTTTGGAGGGAGGCGGAATATCTTGATAGGGTCCTTCTCGTCTTGTGAATCCAGAATGTCCTTGACCGACCTTCGGTCGACACAGCCAGTCACTGGTCTGATTTTTATCTTCTTACCCCGCTGAATCAGAGTTTTGGCATCCATCTTGACCAGAAGATCGACCTTGTCGGCTCTTCCGAGAGCTACGCCGAAGCAAGACGTTGATGTGCTGCAGCCGTAGATGTAACGAGCGTCTTGCATCTCCCGATCTGGATGGACAGAAGGGAACTCAAAAGGGATGGATGATAGGGCCCATTGATTGGCAACTCTGTCCGTTGACTTGGTAGATATGTCGAATTCGTAGTAGTACAGTCGACATTGGCTGTAGTCATCGGCTTCGTCGGCAGGTGAGAAGTAATCGCCACTTAGAACCTTCTTCTCGCTAGGGGACTCCAGCATGGGTGCTTGCTCAAATGGGCGGATATCCTCCTCATCCCACTGAGGAGCATTTTTGGTAGGGCTGATCTTTGAAAGCTTGGACTTTATTGGGGGTAGGATGTTTCCAGCTGTATACACCACCGTAGAAGAAGTCATGCGACAAGCCAGAAGGTTAACAGACCTCGTCCTACCACTAATCTTCGTATCCCACGTATTCGCCGTATGAAAGATACAACAAGGCGCTGTTTCGAACCACCTCACACTTGAAGGTTCATGGCGTGGAAAGACGCCGAAGCGCGAAGGCTTCGAAGGGTCGTAAGCTACCACCTCCTTGTTCCTCGCCAAGTTTAGAGGATCCAGTGTCAACGGAAGGTCCATGATGACTGTGTGGGCGCGCGATGCTCCAAAATCGTGCATCATCTTGGCGCCTGATACACCAGGTACAGCTTGATTGACCAGTCTTCGCCTTCTGAGAGCATCAACATTGGTCTTGGGTAGGACTGAGTAGTGCACGTATGGCGGTAGGAAGGTGTTGTGGTAGAGAACCATTTCTCCCGACACAGGATCGACCTTGGGATGTCCTGTTGTCCACTCCTTCATGGACTTGAAAAGACCTGCTCCACCAAACGGCTCACCCTTCTCTTCTGAGAAGTTCTGTTCGGGCTCACCTTCAGCCTGGAGACCATCGTACCAGCCGACGGTATCCAGTGAAGGGAGTTGGATTCGCATAGGTGGACCACTTTCGCAGGTTGCTAACGCTCGGCCATCGTGATATAAAATGGCTGTGTTGGCGACACTAGTCCGCTTCAAAGACTGTTGTGACCCGGGGAGGTTTGAGAGGATTACCAGAAACATTGTTCTGAATGTCGCAAGCATGATCTTCAGTAATGATGATAGAGGGTTGACGAGAGTTGTGATACTTGGCATGATTGGTGACATGACCGACGTAGTCTTTCGAGACAAGTATAAATCGGTGAGGATGTACTGATTGACGAACTCTGGAACGATCTGCCCGTTTGAAGATTCTTCTCTGAAGAGTACACCCGAAAGCATCCCATCACCATCAAACCAATGAGCATCTCGACCGAGGTCCGAATGGCTCACTGGATTGCCCCCATTGCGAACGTACTGCCCCCCCGTAAGCTCCGGAGGAATACATCCGCTGAAGGTACACGGTGTAAGATTTCTGGTTTCGTGAATCGGTGCAAAATTACCGATAAGATAGCTGTGAGAGGTGAGTATGTTTGCTACAAAGAGTGCGCGAGACAAACTGACGGATGACGAGGTGGTTGTGGCTCATCTGAGTGAGACACTGAGCCCATTGCGGGAGCAGTCTGCTGGAATGAATTCATGACGATGTTATGAGGTTAACGTTAGCTTTTATTCTCATCATGCGAAACCATGAAGAATTGTATACGGCGGTTGATCAAGACATGAAGCAAAGCAATATCATCCAGAAAGGCATCATATTAAGAACCACCACCAAGTATTATTGACGGCTACTTCCTACGGGAAATCCTGATATATGCTAAACAGTCGGATACGTCGGCATCCAATAAAATTGAGATGTCCATCGATCAGAAGACGTACGTCGATCTCAGACCAGACGTCAAAAGCAGGTAACGAACGGTAGCTTCAAACCACGAGATCTCATCGTCTCAATCGGCGCAGGATAACACGGCAAACTCCAAAAGACCGAAGGCCGCAAAAAATAAAACAGGGGTCCTTTTTTGGTGACTGAAAAAAGTTAATGACAAGTAGACTAAACTAAGAAGGCGAAGCAAAAGTCTTGACGTCAACGTTTACCTAACACGGCAGGGGTACAAGACACTCTACACCAAAAACATTGCGGGCTTTTTGTTTTAATTGTTAGTGTCAAAATCGAATTCCAATGTCAATTCTTCCCTAACAAAACCCTACTCTCCTTTTTTAATGACTCGAGGATAAATCCCTAATTGACGTCGTTTATTTTTCTCGACCATCACCACACGCAATCAGTCAATATGGGCTGGGAATATGCCCAAGTGTACGTACTTTTTCTTCACTGTCAGCTCGTCTTTGGCTTACCGTTTTGATAGGCATTTAAAGTACACGATACCGTTCGGCCTTGTGCTGTTCGCCGTGTACAGACCGTTGTTGTCAAAATTGGATATCTTTAAGCTGGCTTTTATGATAACAGTAAGTTCTTTCCCTACTTCAATCGCCAGTATGGAGAACTGATTCTTATATAGACTGCTGTAATATCAACAATGTATGTGCGCTTCGCGTATCCCCTCTTCTTTATGCTGACATCAGAAAAGCCCATGGGACTCTTATCTCATCAGAAATCGGATATGGACTTATCCACCAGGCGTCGTCTGCGGACTGACCGCGTGGGATATTCCCGCTGAAGAACTCTTCTTCTTTGTGATTCAAACCCTCAATACGTCTCTTCTCTACATGCTCCTCAGCAAAGCAACTTTCCACCCCGTTTATCTCAACAAAGCGAGCACATGGGGTAAAGTTGCCGGTCAGCTTCTCTTCACCTCCGCCATCATTTTCGGCTGGGTGAATGTTTCGCGCGGTGGTGAGGGCATGTACATGGGTCTTATCCTGATTTGGGCGTGTCCATTCCTCCTGTTTCTATGGTAATGCGCGCTCTCAGCCTTTGTTTCACTTGGCACAGCTTGTTAACCTATCGCAGGATCATTTCATACCAGTTTATTGTTAATTTGCCTTGGACAAATACTCTACTGCCAATCGCTCTGCCAACAATTTATTTGTGGGTGGTTGACACTTTTGCGTTGCGACGGGGAACATGGAGTATCACGTCAGGCACCAAATATGGTGTTGTTCTTTGGGATGGCCTCGATATTGAGTAAGCTGATATCTCTCCGTTAGTATGATCAATTGTTAACAAATATTAGGGAAGCTGTTTTCTTTCTTCTTACTAATACGTTGATTGTCTTTGGTCTTATTGCAAACGACAACACATTGGCCATTTTGGACACATTTCCCGAGCATTTCCCCAAGAACAAGGGTCTCCCAACTGTTGGATTAGTTGCGCGCGCTCTTCTCTTGCCTGAAGATAAATATGACCAAGAACGTATTTCCGGTCTTGTCAGCGCGGTTGACCTTCTTCGAAAGAAGAGCCGCAGCTTTTACCTCGCAAGTGGCGCTTTTGAAGGAAGACTTCGAATCGACCTGATCCGACTTTATGCTTTCTGCAGAGCCGCAGATGATCTTGTCGATGAGGCTCCTTCTGTTGATGAGTCGAGAGCCTCGATTGCAAAGTTGAGACAGTTTCTCAACATCGCCTATGAGGAGAACGAGGAGGATATCTCGCCACGACTCCGCGAATTTGTCACATCTAACTTTCCCAAGATGTTTCACATGGCCCTTCTACAACTGCCTACCTTTTATCTCCCCAAGCAGCCTCTTGATGACTTGCTGAAGGGTTTTGATACTGATCTTCTTTTCGATCGCAAGGCTGGCGAGTTCCCTATCGAAACTACCGAAGACCTGGATGTCTACGGTAGCCGGGTAGCTGGAACAGTCGCCGAACTCTGTAACCACCTTATCCTTTACCACACTCCTGAGACAATATCTCCAGAAGTCCAACGCGAAGTTGTAGCTTCTGGTCAAGAAATGGGCATCGCACTTCAATACGTTAACATCGCCCGCGATATCAAAGTCGACGCCGAAATCGACCGCGTCTACCTCCCTCTCGCCTGGCTAAAAGAAGCCTCTCTCACACCTGAAGATGTGATCAAGGCGCCTTACGGTCCTACCATTGAGGCTCTGCGGCAAAAGCTGCTTGACCGTGCCTTTGAAAAATACGAAACTGCAAAGGTAGCTATTGAGAAACTTCCTTCAGAAGGAAAGGGCCCTATTCGAGTTGCTGTTGAGAGTTATATGGAGATTGGACGTGTTCTTAGAGAAACAGGGCCTGTCATGAAGAAGGGACGGGCTACTGTTCCTAAGAGTCGACGGATTCGGGTCGCCTGGTCTGCATTGAATCAATAACGGTGTATTGTTGGACTTAATGTGTGGTAGAAGATATTTTAGATGTTCATAGACTTTTCATTTCGTCGCCTCTCAATCTGGCTCATTAGCTGAGCTGTAATCTCACCACAATTCAACTTCGATTTTTTTCTCAACTTGATCTTGGACCATTTCCAACGAACTACCTTGATGTCATGCCAAGATGATGGACACGCGTCGCCAAGTTGCAAAAGTGAAGTTGTGAAAAGCCAGATCGTTAAAGACCCTTCTACCCGAAGTAACCAATCGCAGAACACGCTTTCTCGGCACTAAAGCAGCCCAAGCCAATACAGTCAATGATCAACAGCCCATCAAATAACCTCAACAATATCTGCAGGACCCGTTATCCAAGCCACCATGTAGAATTGATAAAATGACTCACAATCCAGGGTAAAAAACTGCGCCCCGATGGAAATTCCAGGGTAGCTGTTTTCACATGGAAAACAAAGCGAGTCCGAGTCCGAACCAATTTGATTAAAAAGTGGGTATATCTGAAATGGAAGACGTCATTGACTCTATACTCTCAGCACATCAAAAGTCGTTGAGCGGGTGAATCGTGTGATATTCTCACATCAATCATCATTCACTATCTAATAACAAAAATGAGTGAACAACAGAAGTCGGTTATTGTGATAGGTATGGTTATTTACTCGTTTGTCGATCAATGGAGCTAATGAATCTCTAGGCGCTGGCGTTGGAGGCGTTTCAACTGCTGCGCGACTCGCAAAGGCAGGTTTTAAAGTTACCATCGTTGAGAAAAACGATTTTACCGGTGGAAGATGTTCTTTGATCCATAAAGATGGCTACGTGAGTTTCACCTTTTGCCTACTTGTGATGTGCTTATTCTAACATCTCGCAGCGCTTTGATCAGGGTCCCTCACTGCTTCTACTCCCTCGCTTCTTCCACGAGATCTTCCAGGATCTAGGAACATCACTTGAATCCGAGGGAGTTGAGCTATTGAAGTGTGAGCCCAACTACAACATCTGGTTCGGAGATGGCTCATCTTTCGAGATGTCCACTGATCTTACCAAGATGAAAAAGGCTATTGAAGCCGTTGAGGGTATTGATGGTTTTGAGCGATACCTCGGCTTCCTTCAGGAGTCGCATCGTCACTACGAAGTCAGTGTCGAGTCTGTCCTGCGAAGGAACTTCCCCAGCATTTTGAGTCTGGCTCGTCCTGAGGTTCTGTTCAACCTGTTCAATATTCATCCTCTTGAAAGTATTTGGACACGAGCGAGCAAGTATTTCTGGACTGAGAGACTGAGAAGGGTCTTTACTTTCGGAAGTATGTACATGGGAATGAGTCCTTTCGATGCTCCCGGAACATACAGCTTGCTTCAGTACACTGAGCTTGCAGAGGGCATTCTGTACCCCAGGGGTGGATTCCACAAGGTGAGCTTGTTCTTTGTTTTCGGTGGCCGTTTTCATACTAACAACATTCCAGGTCGTTGAAGCACTAGTCAACGTTGGTCAACGTCTTGGCGTTGAATACCGTCTTTCAACTGGCGTAAAATCCATTTCCATCGACCAAGCAACCGGCAAGGTTAATGGTGTTGTCCTGGAGAACGGCACCCATCTTCCCTCAGACATTGTCATTTCAAATGCAGACCTCGTCTACACCTACAACAACCTCCTCCCCAAAACAAGCTACGCCGACTCACTATCAAAACGCGAGACATCATGCAGTAGTATCTCATTCTACTGGTCCGCCTCTAAGATCATTCCGGAGCTCAACGCCCACAACATTTTCCTTGCCGACGAGTACCAGGAGTCCTTCGATAGCATCTTCAAGGAGCACCTCATTCCTACAGAACCTTCCTTCTATGTTAACGTTCCTTCGCGTATTGATCCTTCAGCTGCTCCTGATGGAAAGGATGCCGTTGTTGTCTTGGTTCCTGTTGGTCATCTTCTATCAGACTCCGCTGGAACACATCGGGGTCTGTCCAAGTCTGGAAACTCTAATCTTCTTGAATCTGGTCAGGATTGGGACAAGATGATCTCTCTAGCTCGCGACACTGTCATCAAGACCATGAAGGCGAGAATAGGAGTTGATTTGGCTCCTCTTATCGAGAACGAGATTATCAACACCCCTTACACATGGCAGGAGAAGTTCAACCTTGACAAGGGTGCTATTCTGGGCCTGAGCCATTCCATCATGAATGTCCTTGCCTTCCGACCTGGTACTCAGCACTCCAAGTACAAGAACCTCTACTTTGCTGGCGCCAGCACACATCCTGGTACCGGTGTTCCTGTCTGTATCGCCGGCAGCAAGATTGTTGCCGAGCAGATTCTCAAGGATTCAGGATACAAGAAGAGTCAGATCCCTTGGGCACAGGATACCTCCAAGTCTCCCAAGAGTGGTCTCGACAAGCTTCACGATTCATCACTTACACTCTTTCACGCTTTCTTGGCTGCTCTCGTTGCGATGCTATTGGCTTACTACTATCTTGCCATTGCTGCTAATTAGCGATCTTTTGATACCGATATGTTCATTTTGTTGGGAACTGGAAGTTAGAAACCATAGAATAATACAATCTTCTACTCACTTGAACCTCTTGACCGGTGAAGTCGCGTTAGAGTAGAAAATAAAGATACATGGCATGAGCTAAATCGGATATTATTCGGCCAACAAGGTTGCATTATCAGATTAACAGTGATATAATGAATGGTACGTGCCGTTGCCAGTTAATCCCACGGCTATTACCGTCTGATATCTATGTCGTCATCTTGGCCCAAATCATCGATCAGCCTTATGATTCTCGACTCTCAAACATATTTAGCGGAAATGCCCATGCACACCCCGAGCATCCCGTCAAAGTGATCGACGCTACGGTTACCGGCAAGCTCCTATCGCGTCCAAGTCCAGATCGCGTGGTCAAAACATGAGGGTGTGGGCCAACTCCCACGTCAGCGTCATTGACTTTATATCAGCATCTTTAAAATCAAAGTCGCATTGACTCTGGAATAAAGTCTTCATGACGAGCACTCGGCAGTTACTTGCCGTGAAAGCACGGGAGGTTCGGTATGAAGTCATGGATGGTTAGTTTGACACATTGTTTCAAGAATCTTGGCCATGCACGATTGCATTTAAGGGTTTAATAGAGCTTGGCTACATTTCCTCTTGACTCAACTCAATAACATTCTAGAATTATTGCCAGTGACAAGAGAAACCGTACAATTGACGTCTCTTCGCCCAAGCTGATCGTCACGATGGTTGAAGGTCTATTCACTCGCAACAATGCGCTGAACGTCAATGGTAGGCCTTCCTCAAGTCTGTGTATCCCTAAACATCACTAATCGACTCCAACAGGCGACTCGGTCAATGGCCAGCGCAGTCAGATCAACATCACCCCTCGGGGTTCCGACTGGTACTTCACCGTCTGCGCTGTCATGACAGTTTCCTCCATCGCCTTCATTGGACTCGGACTGCGAAAGCCACGAACCCATCGTATTTTCCACTACATCACCGCCTCTATCACCATGGTCGCAGCCATCGCATACTTTACGATGGGTGCCAACTTGGGCTGGGCTCCTATCATGGTTGAATTTCATCGTGGAAGCCATCTCGTTGCGGGCAATTATCGCGAGATCTTCTATGTTCGATATATTGACTGGTTCATCACTACTCCTCTGCTCCTCATGGACCTTCTCCTCACTGCTGGCATGCCTTGGCCTACGGTCCTGTACGTCATCCTCGTTGACGAGATCATGATTGTCACTGGTCTTGTTGGCGCTTTGGTTAAGAGCTCCTACAAATGGGGATACTTCACTTTTGGTCAGTTCAATCCTCGGTACTCAAAATTGAAACCCTCACTAATATGCCTTAGGCTGCGTCGCCCTTGTCTATATCGTCTATCAACTCGCCTGGGAAGCCCGCAAGCACGCCTATCACGTCGGCCAGGATGTTGGCAAGGTCTTTGTAACGTGTGGTAGCTTGACAGCCGTCGTTTGGATCCTCTACCCGATCGCCTGGGGTGTCTGCGAGGGCGCCAACATCATTTCTCCTGATTCCGAGGCCATATTCTACGGTATCCTCGATCTTATCGCGAAGCCTGTCTTTGGCGCGCTGCTTCTCTTCGGCCATCGCAACATCGACCCTGCTCGCCTTGGACTACGAATTCGGGATATTGATGAGCGCGTTGTACCCGAAGGTCCCAATGTCAAGCCCAGACAACAAGGAACTGCCAACAACGGCGCTGTCAATGTTCCTGAAGCTTCCACCAGTGCTTAAGCTGGGACTTGGACTAAAGGCGTAGGCTTGTGGGAGGGTCTGGCACACACGTTGATAATCGTTGAAACGGTAATATTAGTAGGCAACGTCCAAGGTCGTTCAGAGAGCACCTTGTCTTTTCCTTTGATGGATTGACAGAGGTCACGTATTAACCTTGGTCTGATGATACCCGGCAGTCTTTTTGAAGCACGGATATGGAAGTCAGTAATTGGTCTTATTTAAATCTTGCTATATGTTCAGCTAATAGTGTAGTTGCAATAACATTTCTCTTTTATAATTCCCAAGTATCCCAATCTATGCAGAAGTGTTTCTGCCTATGTCAGTCAGTAGTCTGGTAGAAGGAAAGAGCCAGTTGACAAAGATAGGAGAATCTATTCCAGTGCTAAGTATAATGTCGGTCGACTTCGTGTGATCTTCAGTTCGACCTGACCAATAAATCTATTGGACTTTACTACAAACAGTTTTGAAGAGGCCTACCTCTTCCCTAACCATTTACATAATCCTATCTTGATGGTAGCCGGTACGCTTGAGTGTTAAACTTCGTTGTTTTTGGGGCAAGAAGGTCCATACTTAGCATATCTGGCTCTGTCATCCAGTCTGCTGCATTCTGAAACACTTGATATTCGAGCGTGTAAGGCGTATTGGCTGCAAAAAAACGGTCCCGCCGAGGAAGCCCGAGTATCCCTCCCTCCTCACGATATGAAAGCCCTTTCATGATCTCCACCATAGAAAGCCAACGAGTTCCACAGCCCGTGCCACATGACGGATCGCCGCACCAGAGAACAGTCTTGGTGCTTTCGTTTAGGATGGGATGGATAGGGTACTGATCTGTTGGAAATGTAATGTTCGCAAGCCAGTTCATGCCGTCCGCACCATTGGTAGCTAGATCAATTGTGACTTTAAGGACGACATAATTGTTCTCGAAGAACCAATAGTAAAGTGCCCCGCAATGGCGACAATCGTAATCGTGGTTCTTACACCGATACAAATCCAGACCCGCAAGCAGGAACTGGTAGACGGATGGACCTGAGGCTGGGAAACAATCGCATTTGTCTGATGGCAAAGACGAAACGATGGATTCCAGTTGAGTTGAAGCGTGCTGGCAAAGTCCATCGTGGTGGATTTCCTTTAATTGTTTCAGTAGCCGCGACTTCAATGCTGGCATTCCAGGGTATTGCTGAGTGGCAATCTTCACCAAAGGAAAGCATCTGGAGTACACCACACAGCCGTCCATGACCGAGTAGTTCTCGACTTGTGGGCGATATTGTTGGAAGGATGATCGCTCTTTAGAGCCCATTCTGTTCTCGGGAAAGTGCTCGGGGTCTAAGCAACGAAAGCGAGAACTCCCTCCACTATGAACCTCGATCTTGCCCGTGACTTTAATATGCTCACAAATGGCGAATTCGCCTAGTAGTCCCACGCAGATATTATGTTCTCTTCCGCCCTGAGGAAAAAGAAGCTCTGGGTGTGCGCCTTGGCATCCTTTGCAGTTAACGGGTTGCCAGAGTTTCTTCAATCTGTCTTCTAATTCGCCGGAGTCGAATATTGTAACACATGGTTTGCATAAGGACCGCCGTAGGAAGATCCGCTTGATGATCCGTAGTTCTTCGCATAGAGACATGGTAATGTAGCAGCGCGGCTCCTCATGATGCAGAATCTCCCAATGAAAATCGTCGAACTGAAAGTCGTCGGCCAGATTGCGCAAGGCCTGGCAGGTTTGACGGACCATGTAGAGGGAACTATGTGGTAAAAAGGACATGGCATAGATCAATAGCTTAGGCGGCAGTTGTAATAGTACAGACTCCGAGTTCTGTAGATATCCTAGCTTCTTGGGCTTGAGCGGCTCTAGGAGACCGGCATCTTCTGGTACTGGTGTGTCTAAATGGGACACTGGAAGACCGGTATCTTCCGGTACGGGTATGTCCAGCTGGGAGACCTTGCCTTCATCGGCCCCCAGAACGGGAATGTGGTAAGTGCTCTTTCTGGGCTTGAAATAGTTTACCAAGCGTTGAGAGAACGATGGTGAGAACTGCGGTGTTTGTGGTTTCACCTTGAAGCGACGCATTTTGACGATTGGGATAGAGATTGTGGGCCGAGGTGAGTTACGGTAAAGAAAAAGGTGAGCGGGTGCAAGAACAAAGGAAAGCAACATGGGTCCCGTCAATTTTATATGTGCGATTATGTGGCCTGATCTGCAAAAGAAAAAGTATAAAATTGAGATGTAGCAATCTTCCGGCAGTAGAGCTTCCTTGTGATATAAATAAAGCTTCATGTGGCAGAGACCTGCGTCTCAAGGTTCCCAATAACGCAGATTCTTGACATCACCAAAGCTAGTCGAAGTCTTCTAATATAGCTGCTGCCGCTGCCGCTGCCGCTGCCGCCATTGACATGGACATGGACCTGGCACACCCCAGCCAAACTACCTAACCCACTTAACAATGCTCGCTCGGGATGATGAAATTTTAAGCTTTTCTTCGACAAAGTTGTAGATCTGAAACATTGTAACCCTGATGCTTGGAAAAAGCCCTTTTCCTTCTTATCCAACCCTGACATAGGGTCGACGCCACTGCACAAAGTTCTTTGCTAACCTCCTTCGAGTTTTTCCTTTTTCCTTTCTTCCATCGACATCAATCACACACACAACAGCCCTTTAGATCAACCACATCCATCGCAAATCCAAATCACACCGACAAGCTAGGACTACTTGAGATACGTAAATGACTAACAATCGAAGAAGAAGAGGAAGGCATCATGTTGTTGCTTCGATCAGATAAGGTTCGTGAAGCTATTTACACTTTCCACAAGGGCATTGTGACTCCTTTGCCCGCACACGACCTTTTTTTGCCTTGCCGTCACATAAGGTTTAGGCAGGCTATAAGATGCCCTTCTTCCCTTGCTTCTAACCGGTCTTTTTCTCTCCCTTCCACCTACAACAACCACACTTTGTATGAGGTTATCAATCAACCTCTTGGAGTCATTGTAAGGGACAGCTAGATTTTCTGCTGGCGTTGTAAGGGGAAAACTCGGCCGGCAGCTAGCCGTTTCGGTAATTCACAATAAAATGCACATTTTGATGTTGTTGCTTCGTTGCTGGCGTGGAAATGGGAAAGGTCGTCATGAAGCAAAGCATTCAGGCAGTTCACAATGAGGTACATACTTTGGGAACTTGACCGCAATGTCTGTCATCGTATCGGACGTCTCAAAATGACAAGCCTCCCGCCACCTGTGTCAGAGAGGGCGGCGATACTGCTGCCGCAGTAGCCGCGATCCTTGGGAAGAAACAAGTCAGAGATGGGCAAAAACGTTGTCGTGTCTTAGTTCGACTATCATTTGGCCCCCACAAGGTCCGCAGAGTGTCAAAAGAATTAAGATTCCAAATGATAGTAGACGTGATGATTTAGTCACCTTATGCCTCCTTAGGCTAGCATTTAGACTGCTGTATTCCTGTAGCCTAGGTTTTAGAGAACATTTCTTCTGTTGCCCAACTAGAGGGTTACGTACCTGGCACTTCAACTACGAGTGATATCGTGAAGCCTGACAACGATGCCAACGTAGACCAAGGTTTGGGTTCGGGTTTTGGTCCATCAGTGTCATGGTGGGAAGGTTCTGCACCATGATGGGGTGATATGACTCTCGGTACTTTTCGAGTGGGATTGTGATGCGTAATTCGTCAAGAGCTTGCAACAAAAACGAAAAGTCTTCTTACTATGCCGCTCAAAGGAAAACAGTTATTCCAGCGTCATGTTTCGTGGCTCCAGAGTTCTTCCCTGCGCAAACAGTGACGGGCGGAACGTCGAGCACTCGAGGATGGTGGCTGAGACTTGGGTGGTTTAAGCGTTGCCGACGTGTGAGACTTCCTGAGGGGCATCGACTCGGAGAACATTTGGAAATGACATCCAAATTCGGTGTTGTTTCTGTTTACCATTTGTCAGTATTATATGGGAATGCATGTTGTGAACATACCTAGGCGTACTTGACTCTGAAATCTATCGGAACTAGGGAGTCCCGATTGTATGTAGCTGGCAGCCTGCTGGTGTTGTAGCTGCGTAAATAATCCGACACATATATCACCACCATCGGAGTTGTGATCGAGGTGCTCTGATTGAACAGTGAAAGGATAATACAAGGATGGAAGAGAATGTGTCAGTGACGCCACCAGTTAAAGAGGATAGCACCAGAGTACGCAAACGAAGATGAATCATTAGGCCATAGAGGTACTCTGAGGATAGTCGCTATCGGCACTAATCCATGAGAGCAGGTAGATCCGTTAAAGGGAACGGGGTTGGTTTTTCCGGATGTCGATGTTGGTAGGGGATCATGGTAGGTAATCCATATCGGAAAGCTGTTGGTGCCTGTCTGACCGATGATGAACTGTATAATACGATTGACACCTTATCGCTCATGGTTTCGAATCTGGCATCCTGAGCGGCCAGCTTCATGCTTGTATCCTGCTTAAACGCAGCGCGATCCGTAGAGTGTACATCAACCTTCAAGCTCAGGCGGTCAGCCTTGGCATTCGTCTCGTTCAGTTCCGTTAGTTGGTGTTTGTCTATTGGAGCTTTCTCAACACTTACATGATAAAACAACACGTTGTATGTCATCAGTGGCGTATGGGAACATCGGTGTGTCTCATGATGACCGTAAGTCGTGACCGTTCGGCAGGCTTGTGTGTGTTCATACTTGCCATCCTCCTTCATTGTCACTGGATCGGTTGCCGTCCCCCGTCGAAAGATTTGTGTATGGTTGGAGCTGAAAGACTCGAGTTGCGAAAGCGACGACTGGTGTTTTCGAGGCAACGAAGAAGTTGAGGATTCTGTAGCAGATGGAGGGTGGAACAAAAGGAAGGTGTACTCGTTGACGGCCCGAAGACGTGGGGAGATGTCCGAAGAGGAGTGTCGAGATATTGAGGTATGAGAGTACGGTGGAGGGATCGTTTTTATATCGAGATATTGTTTGGTGTTTGTTTGTGGGAACAACTCGATAATGGGGCTGCTTTAGCTTCACTAGCAATCGATAGGGAGATGTGCTGGCTACTGGACCCGGACAAGGTGCACTTATCGATATGGTCATGGTGAATGATTGATTGACAGACCAGTGATCGAGAAAAGCGCCTGACCTACAGACCCGCGGACCGGGCTAGCCCAGGACTTACACTGTTGTGGGGTAGATGCCTGGGCTAGTTCAATCCCTCCCCTTCCTTTTGTTAAGGGTTTTTTACGTGGTTTTCCCGCCCACGGGTTGTTTTTACGTGATTTGCCTCGTTCAACACGATGGGTTTTTAACGTGGTTGTCCCTCCCACGGTCGGTTTTTTTAACGTGATTTGCCTCGCTCAACACGCGATGGAGGACGTCGGAGGCGGGG